>JAKSZP010010989.1:0-70817 GCA_022478985.1 Massospora cicadina | reverse complement strand
TATATCCAATACCCGAGTTAAAAAACTGATGTAAGCTGTTATGGTTGGATAATACCAACCAGTCTTCAACCCTAAAAACTTAGAGAAATCTTGGACGTGGAAAAAGAGTGATAGGTAAGTGGGGATGCTAACCCCTGATGTAACCTTTATTTTTATTTTATATAATAAAAATCAAATGAGGTGAGTTTCAGCATTTCACAGGTGTCAGAGTAAAACAAGAAAAGACAGAGAAACTGGGGTGGGACAAAGCCTCAGAAGCTCAAAGTTTTGTTTTTGTGACAAAACCTTGTCACACCACTAACATTCAGGTAAGTCATGAGGCTTAAACGGCCAAGGAAGCCAAAAAATTCCAAACTGAAGTTCATAATTATGCAGGCCCTCTTTTAAGGTCGCCCTTTGGTGGAGCCCTCCCCAAGCCATACTTTAAGCTCTTTTAAGTCTGTGGAATAGCTCGTGATTGGTGTTGAGAAGTGGATATGACTGGATGATATGCTACGCATTCTGGCAGATTGTAAATTAGAATTGAAACAAGTCTCAATATTGAACTGAAATTTCATATAGATGAAAAGCGAATTCATTGAAGTAGTGATAGTTTGGAGAATCAAGGGAATTCAGCAAAAAACTCAAGATAGTTGAAAACTCCCAAAAAGGGAATGAATTGGAGATTACCAAGCAGAGGATGCATTTGGCTTGGGAGACTGAGATAAAAGTTTATTGGAAGATTGAAAGGAAGAGGTTTCTTGGTAGTGTTCAACAGATAAGTCTCCTATTATTAGAAGTAAGTAAAGTGTCAATAGGGGTGAAGCTCCATATATCTTTTATTGGGTTTTTATTAAAGTCAGCGATCTCCATATCATCTTATTAGGTTGCTTAGTGGCGAATACCCTGTGTAAATAACTTTGCGGATAAAAGCTATTACGCCAAGAAAATTAACAGATGGCACAACCCGAGTGCTGAGATAACCTCATCTAGAAAACCCACCAGGTGTTTTGACTCAGGATGTAAAATATGAATTTCAAGTTGAAATGGAACAAATGGTTTATACCGTTTTAGCACAGTTATTTGGGCATTATTAGAATGAATGCAAGCATCTAAGTCATCAGTCTTGTCAGGATGTGGGGGAGTAACTCCTAGACAGCCCATTGTTGTCTAAGGGCCTGAAGCTCCCAGCGAGTTAGTAGGCTCTAAGGGCCTGAGAAAGCTACAAATATATAAGATGGTAAAATGATGGGTTTATTGGAATAGAGACTCAAGGTAATTTATAGGACCTTGAGGCTAAAAGTGGGATAGGAAAGGGAATTCAGGATAGGTAAATGGGATTTAAGCAATAAGTGCCTATGGCAAGTTTCATGATTTTTCTGAATTCTTATGTTCCCATAACTTTTAGCAAAATATTTCACCAATAATATTGGAGGGGAACTCAATGAATCTACTCTTATCAAGTCTAAAAAGAATGTTAACGCTTTAATCCTATCAGGTGTTATCAGAAGATTTGATTGCTCAGCAATTGAAAAGATCTGATAAACCTCAATTACTTCCAAACCTATAAAAATCAATCCTTTAAATAATATAAGATAAGTCTATTTACAAAATTATATTTAGTATTTTCATCTTATTTGGAGATTTCATAAAGTAAATTTGAGACTTACCTATATATTCCAGAAGTGCAATTCAAAACTTTAAAAAAGTGATGCTCATTACATGGGGGCTCTGAGTTACTCTCTTGTTAAATGTCAATTACTCAGATGGATTCTCCTTTTTTCCTAAAGAGTCTCAAGACCATGAGCAAGGCAGTATTTTACAATGGGTCCGTTCCACTAGTACTGAGGTCCCAAGGATACCATCTACATTGGAATTCTGTGCAAACTTAAGCTTTATGGCCCCAATTTAAGCTTTATTATACAATTTTAAATAGAGCTTAAGGTTTTAATTGACATCTTTAATCAGATGCTTGATGGGGTTCTAATTCTTAGAATCCATTCTACTTGATCTCAGACTAATGCTGTAACCTCTACAATGAGGAATGTATACTAAATTCTCAGACGACAGGAGTTGGTACCAAGCAATATTTACACCAAGTTGTACACCCTACTTTATACCACTTATCAAAGTAGTAGGAATGCATTATCAAGGGATTTTTTATCTTGATTAGAGGGACACAAACCTTGAATAATTATGTTTCTGTTTCTTTTTGTCTGCCTCCAAGTTTAGTAAAGATAATTGGGACGCCATTATTAGTAATTGAAATTTTTTCATTGAAGTGCAACAACAACTTATTCAGCATGATCAGGGAATATATAGTTTTGGTGACTCACAGTTAATGAAGCAAGTCCAGGAATTCAGGTTGAATGGAGAGATACTTTTTCACGACTCTTTAATCATAATCACTTGATGGAAGAGGAAATCAAAAATCTCCTCTTCCAATTGGAGCAGTTGTACTCTGGAATTCAATTTTGAGTTGGCGAAGTAGAAAAAAACCTTGGTAACCATGGGTCTTAGGGGAAGAAAAGGTCCTCCTAGTATTGAAGGACCTCGTGGGCCACCTGGGGTGAAGTTCCACGTGGGCCACCTGGTGCTGATGGATCTTATGGACCCCCAGGTGCTGATAGGCATCCAAGATCCCTTCATCAGGCTGACGCTCTTTTGAGCATGATCAAACGATTGTGGGAGCAATTTCATAAAGTTTCCAAGGAGTGTAATTTATATCCCAATGGGGTACCTATTTGTCCCCTGTTATCACTTTAAACCTTATTTGATAGATTGTTTAATCTGAGTAAATGGGCAAAGGGTACTGACATACTATCACAGGCCTGTGAATCTATAGGGAATATGCTTAAAACGAAGATTGAACTTTGTAATTTAAATACCATGCACAACAGGATCACAAATAAGAGTTATCTCACAGATTTGATGAAAAAGTGGGGCATTTTGATCTAAATTGTCGGATTAATGAAATTTGTATTGGGGCAGCTAGTTACTATCCTTTATATTCATCCCAAACTTCTGACTCTAACTCTTACGTTTTTACTCAATTAGAACAACCTGGAGTGCATATTTTAGCAGCCAATGCTCCTATGACTTTTAATCATATATCCAATAATAAGTACTCTCTTGGGGGAGGCAGTATCATCTCCTTCCTCTATTTATATGAGAAGCTCTGAGTGAGGCCATGGACCATCAAAATATGAATTATTTACCAAATTGTCTTACTCAATTATCCTAAGATATCATGGCACCTCATTTGATGACTTGTTCTACTTAGTCCCAGGTCAAGGAAGCATTGATAAAAGAATTTTGGAGTGAACAAACCTTATCCTCAAAGAAACAGGATTTTATGGGCATTTAGCACCATCAAAATGAAACTATTAAATACCTTGCTCATTGATTTTATTGGGAGGGTTAGATTTTGGTAGCATGTGGCTGTTTAAATTTAGATAATGTTATTACTGATGTTATTTATGCGTTTACTTCTAGTACTTAGATGCAATTTTACCTTATTAGCCTCAAAAAGAACTTTAGAAGTATCTTAGACATAATGGAGGCCTTGTTGAATTTGCCTCCTCGATTTTCTAAAACCCCCAAACCTATGACTCTCCAAGACCTTGTCGTCCTAAAGTAGATGCAGTGCCTGAATATGCTAGAGCTATTCAGTGTAACTAGTGTCACTGATACTTCCATACAGAATACTGTTATTATAAAAAGGAAGCTGATGAAAAGAAGAAAAAATACAAAACCATTAAGATTTGTCATCTTGATAATGATATGAGTATGCAGCGGTAACATCAAAACCCTGTAAAGTATAATAAAGATGAGTATTCTTCCTATTCCTTGCCCTCTTGTTGGCTAATTCTCAGTTTGGAAGTATAATAACTTGTATTTGTTTTTTTGAAAATCAAATTAATGCTAAAGCTATTATTGACATGGGATCTCCTGTGGATGTAGTCTCATCAAAATTGATCAAGCGGATTATATTAGCGCCCAATATTTCACATTATGAAGAATATGGCACTGCAGGACCTCAGAGTGCTCAATCAATTGGAGCTTTTACGTCACTCCCATTGAAAATTGGGAAGTTAACTTTTACAGTACCTGCAATCTTATTTGATAAATTGAGCTATGACCTTCTCTTGAGGACTCAATTTTTGTGAGATTTGATGTAATTAACAATTACCCCAACTCTCCTTATTGATTTTGGGGTATAGAGCTCTATTGCTTTATTTGGACCTGCTCAACATACTTGACGTCAGTCATGTCTGTTAGAGAGCTTAAAGAGGTCCAATTACACTCAGTATCATGTTGAAGGTCCTTGAGTAAAATTACCCCCTAAGACGGCTGACATAGAAGAAGGAATGCCTATTTTATCCCCTGGGATTGTAATTATTCCGCCAAAATCTCAGGTTATTGTCAATACATTCTCACATTTTTTCTATTCCCAAGGCCAATTATTACAAGTCCAAGTTTACAACCCTTTCTGATAAAGAGATCTTGTCTTTTCATGATGTATTGGATTATGCCTATTCTGATATATACCTGGTTTATTAGCAAACCTTACCAAAGACCCAAAAAATGGTAGATTAACAAATATCAATAGCCTATGTCAAATCATTGCCCCTATCTTTAATTTATGATGCTAAAACTTTTGGAAGTCTACAAGACTTTAGATTGAAAACCAATCAGGAGATTATTACTCTGGAAACTGCAATAGGGAAACTCCTTACTTTAGAACAGGAGAAACAAGTACTTTAATTATTAGAAAGATACTCCAACATATGATGCCAAACATACTTACAATTTTGGTAAAAAGAAGGGAGTAATGCATACCGTTGAAACTAGAGATCTCCCACCTAATTGTGATAGACCCTATCATAATTTGAAAGTAGAGGAAGTACAGGTCATCAAAGAGTTAGATCAACTAATAGGCTAAATTACTAAAACCTTCAATAGTCCCAGGGCCTCCCCTCTGTTATTGGTAAAAAAGGATGGCTCACTTTGGGTGGTTATGGATCATTGCAGGTTAAATGCAATTACATGTCGAGAAAACTACCCTTTACTAACGTCTAATGATTCCCTCCAGTTGTTATCTGACTCAACCTATTTTCAGCAATGGACTTAGCTAGTGGGTACTGGAAAATCAAATTAGCACTGGAAGACAGAGCTAAATGGGCTCTAATATCTAGTGAGGGCTTATTTGAACCAATACATATGCCACAAGGGTTGAGCAACGCACCAGCAATATTCCAAAGGTCTATGGATGTTATGCTACGGAATTTGAAGCTGACCTGTGTTCTGGTATATTTGGACAATGTTATCGTGTTTTAAAAGTCATTTACTGAGCATCTGGATCATTTGAAAGAATCTTATAAATGAATTTGAAATTCTTCACTACAGCTCAAACCCTCCAAATGGTCCATTTTTCAGAATGATATGGAGTTCTTAGATCACCAGGTTTTGGCTTAAGAATTTATTCAGTTTTGGTTAAAATCCAAGCTATTAACTGAATGACACCTCCAGCCTTATTGAAGGACATATAAGACTTCCTTGGTATGGTTGGATACTATCATCAATTTATACCCAAGTTTACTGATATGGCAGAGACTTTATTCCATTATTACAAAAATGTGTGCCATTTGAGTGGAGCCCAGCTCAGGAACAGCCTTTTAATTCTCTCCAAGCTTCCCTAACTAGGACACCTGTTTTTATCCATCCTTGATCTGATAGCCTTTTATTCTGCATACTAATGCAAGTAGTTTAGCTATAGGGGCTATTCTATCCCAGTGTGATTAAGAGCAGATTGAAAATACTGTAGCGTTTTATGGCAAAACATTATCCAAAGCTGAGAAAAATTACTGCGTAACTGAATGGGAGCTTTTATCTTTAATTTTAGCAATCAAACACTTCTGACCCTTCCTATATGGAAACCATTTTACTGTTGTTACTGACCATTTCTTTAGATGGTTGCAAAATATGAAGGATCCTAATGGGAGTATAGCCCGTTAAGCCCTAAGACTGCAAAAAGAGGATTTTTAATTGTACATTTCTTGGGTAACCAACATCAAAATGCTGAAGGCCTATCCCAATTGCCTATACTGAACTTGGATTCTGTAAAAGAGGAACGATTATATAATTTAATTGGACAACCTGAGTTTTGGGATTGAAAATCTGAATATCATCTGGCAGGATAAGGTGGCTGAGGGTAATAGTTCCTCCAAAGCGTAACAAAATGTATGGGATAAATTTTCCCGCAGAGAGTAGGCAGCGGGGAGAGCCAGGAATCCTAGACGTATGGGCTGGTAAAGTGCTATTAGCTTTGAAATAGATGATGAGGGTCCTATTGTACTAAAATCGGTGATCATGAAGTTGATGGCTGGAGAGGAGCTTGCTAAACAGAGGCTCTAGAAATAAGAATATCAAGAATGAACTGGAGGTAAAAAGTAACTTTATTTAGTGAAAGGAGTGGATATTTATAAGCTGTGTTTTCATCCCAGTTCTTTCAGGGTAACGACGACTACTGTCAAGATCTTCAGCACCCTGATGTTGGCAGGGGGGAGTTGACGGCAGGCTTTCCTTTGGAAAGATGATTAGGTGATGGAAAATAATGTTCTGTTGATATGAGAGGAAATTTCGGAGAGGTATCAGAGGTAGGGAAATTAGAGTGGGACTGAGGTGAAGCAGGTTGAATCCTAACAACACCCCCCTCAAGATCTTGCTGATGGGGATGGTAGTTGCGCAGAAAATGGCTATGGACGCCATCAAATACAGTGCCAGTACCAGTAGCAGCAATAGAGTATTCAGGCCCCCTGCGGTTATCACCTGATAAGGACCAGACCAAGTGTTGGCAAGCTTGTGGTTCCTACCCCAGGGCGATGGTGATAGAATAAGACTAAATCTCCTAAAGAGTATTCAGGGAGCATATTTCGGCGCTCATTGGCTTGAACCCCTTCTCTAAAACTGGTAGTTTTATAGATTCATTAGCCATAGCTTGGAGACATATGATCTCATCAATTAACCGTTGCAGGTTAAGATCTACATTGCTTGGATTAGCTGATTTGATGATAAGATGAATGCTGGAAGGCAAAAGAGGCTATCGCCCATATAGGGCTTGGAAAAGAAACATCTTAATTATCTGTGATAGCTAACTTGATAGGCCAATAAGGCGCTAGAGAGAAAATATTCAAATGCACAGGGTCTGAAGTGGCCAACTTTTGTAAAATGGAAATTAAGGTACCATTAGCACAATCTCCCGTGCCATTGGTGGCGGGGTAATATGGTGTCATGAAAAGGTGCTTTATACCTAGCAAAGAAGTTAATTTCTGAACTATAGAAGAGTGAAATTCATGCCATTGTCCAAAAGAATTATCCACGGGCAACTGTGATGGGAGAATACTTATGGTACAGGAAGAGGGCAGTAGCTCTAGCAGTAGCATGAGGGACTGAAGTGGCCTCAACCCAAATTTTTAGGTGATTGATGTTAATGATAATATATCAATGGCCATAGACAGCCACAGGTAATAACCCTACAACATCGATGCTAACAGTTATAAAAGGGGCTCCAGGGGCTACAAGACCAAATTCAAAGCGTGGATTGGACTTGTCCTGGGAATGGCAGGTTAAGAAAGTTTCCAAAACATCATGAATTGACTTGGTCATATTCTCCCAGTAGCATTTGGTTTTTAACCACTCAAGGGTTTTCTTTATAGCCCCATGCCCAAATGTTTTATGGCCTCTGTCAGAATTGCAGACGACCACATAGTCCAACCCTTTGACCAAATATGAGATTTGACAACTTATATTTGTAGAGGGTCAGCAATAGTGGCCAACTATTGAGAATATTGTCGGGCAGAATCCCTGGTGATATTAGAAGTCGCTGACTATGAATTATTGTTGGGCATCATCCCCAATAATAATTGAGGCCACTGACAGATGATAATTTCGTCAGAAATCATCCCCAATGATAATTGTGGCTGCTGACAGATGACAATATTGTTGGGAATTATCCTGATGACATTTGATGCCGCCAACAGATGATAATTTCGTTGGGCATCATCCCCAATGAAATTAAGCAATAATTCGATATTGGGATAATCCCCAATAGTTGAATTATAGGGAATTGTTCAGAGTGGAACAGATTGGAGTTGTCAAAAACTGCCAAAACATTCGAATGTCAGAGGAACAGTGGAATTGTCATCAGCCAGAACAATCAGTTTCATGTACTTAAAACCAATTGTTTGGTCCGCTACACGACCAAGGATTACGCTGCCTAGAAAACCCAAGGCAACAGTACCCAACGAGATTTGGTGCCTAACATTAAGGGTCAAAACCAGTATAGGAGCACAAATATCATCATCAGACAGCTGAAAAGTTGTGTGCCAATTCTAACTATTAAAACCCCAAATAATCCCCTAATAAAATTAGATTCAACTTGATATTAGCTTAGTTGTTTAACATTGGTTGTTTAACATTACTTTTAAGAGAAGAGTGCAAGGATCAGATATCCTTAGGATTAGCAATATAAAAATCTCCGCCTGGCTTTGCAAAAAGGGAATAGGGAAAGTTTTTCCTACCAGAATATCTTTTAGAAGAAGCACCTGTCTAGCGTTGGACAATACTCTCAACGTGGCTTTTGGGATTTAACTCTAATAATAGTCTTCATACAATTATTGCCCCAGTTACTCAATTGCATTCAAACAATCAAAGCAAGGATCCACAAATCTGTGCAGTTGAAATCCAGGGCTAAAAGCGAGCAACTAAGTCCAAGATTTTAACAGCCACCATGATAGTTTCAGTACAAATTGAAGGACAGAGATTGGCAGAAAAGAGGTGCCAACCTGTTTTACTAAAACATCATTGATAAATTTAGTGTTAGAAGCCATCTTCTTTAGTTGGGCTTGAACGTCTGGAGATTCTTGAGGCCACAACTTAGGGTGAGGGAGAAGCATAAAAAGTCAGTCCTTTGTAGGAATAGTTACATGTAAAATAGGGAGGTGAGATAACCCATCCGTGTTTTCATGAATGGCACCAGCTCTGTGAACTATAGAAAAATCATAATTTGGAGCTGAAGGCCAGCAAGCTGACCTCCCATCAGGATCTTTCATTTGACAAATCTAACGGAGGGAGGAATTATCAGTAACAATTGTAAAATGGTTACCATACAAACAGGGGCAGAAGTGTTTTATAGCAAGTAAAACTGCAGGCACTCACATTCAGTTACTATGTAATTCCGCTCTGCCTTGGTTAACGTCTTGATAAAATAATCCACCAGGTGGTCAAATTGGTCTTTATCTAACTGGGAAAGGCTAGCGCCTACAGCGGTGTCACTGGTATCAGTAAAGAGAACAAAAGATTGTTCAAAGTTAGGATGTATTAAGATGGGGGCTGATGACAAGGCAGTGCGTAGGGAATTGAAGGACTGTTGTTGTTCAGGGCCCTAAAAGAAGAGCACAATTTTGTGTTGAAGTTCAACTAAGGGCTCGGTAAGGTCAGTGAAGTGAGAGATAAACTGGCAGTAGTAGCCCACCATTCCCAGAAAGACTTGGATGTCTCATAAATTTTTTGGAGAAGACATGCATTCGATGGTAGAGACCTTATCTAGGATGTGGAGAATACCTTGCCGCATCACCTTGTGTCCTAAGAAATCTAATTCTCATTGAAAAGCTTTTACATTTAATAGTTTTTAGTTTCAAGGATGCCTCCCTTAGCTGCTGGAATACCTGTCAAAGATGATTGAGATGTTCAGTAAAAGTTTAGGAGAAGATGGTGACATCATTGAGGTATACTAACACACACATGAGTTTAAGGTCCCCAAACAACTGGTCCATAGCCCGTTGAAGGGTGTTAGGGACGATGCATAACCCCTGCAGTATATGGGTGGGCTCAAACAATCCCTCTTGAGAGATGAGGGCACACTTGGCATAGTACTCAGAAGAAAGATCAATATGCCAGTAGCCGCTGGCCAGGCCCATCGCAGAAAAATATTGGGAGCCAGATAAGGATCGCAAGAAGTTGTTAATTCAAAGCAAAGGGTAACTGCTCTTATGCATAATAGAATTCAATCATAGATAGTCCATAACAACATGGTGGCTTCCATCCTTCTTCTTAATCAACAGGAGAGGGGAGGACCATGGACTACGTGGTGGTTGAAGGAGGCCAGCATTGATCAATTGCTTTAATTTGAGGGTACCCTGGGCTTCTTCAGTTTTTAATCTTTGATAGGGTCGAAAGCAAAAAGGAGCAGCATCTCCAGTATCAACCTGGTGTTGTACGCCTTGCATATGGACATAATTGTTGGGGACAGAGGAGAAAATATCTGAATAAACATCAATTAAAGCTTTGGCAGCAGCTTTTTGCTCAGCTGACAAATCTGAACCAATTTTGTATTGGCACTGCAGCAATGACAGGGGGCTCCTCTAAACCAAAATCACAAAGGGTCTCAATGCCATGAAACTCCATCACTTGGCTATAAGGCAAGAGGCGGACATAAGCGATAGGTTTATTCAGCCCAACGACTTTAGGAGACTGGAAGAGGTTGGCTAGAAGAGCAGTGACTTTGCCTTGGTAAGCGGGATCTAAAACTCCTGGACTGAGGAGAGCTTCAAATACAGAGGGGTTAGTAAATTAGAAATCTTGAGAAAATGATCAGAGAGGGAAAAAACTGGATCCCAGTGTCCACCAGGATTTAGGCCTGTGGAGGTATAGTATTGACTTGGGGAGAATGTAAAGGCATCCCCTCTTCAGCATCAACCATGGGAGGGGGAAACTTATCTTTTGGCCCCAACACACAATATTCTAAACGCTTGACTGAAGCAAGAGACTTGAAAAGGCACGTCCTCAAGTTCTGCTTCCCTTTTTCCTTAAGAGCATAAGTTAAAAGTAATAGTTATGGTATCCTAATATAGAAAAAGAGATCCTTAAAGTTAATAATAGCAGCATGTTCCATATGGAACCCAGTGCCTAATAAAAATCGTAGCTATTATTATCCAGGGCTGCAGCAGGGATAGAGAGCTGTAGGCCACCTATCTTTAGGGGCAAGTGGGGAGTAAGCACCTATATCTCGAGCATATGTGGTACTGGCTGTCCCATATCCTAATGAATGGTTAAGATCAGGCTAAATATTAATTTTTCTGATTAGTTGAGAAGAAATGATGTTAATTGGATATCCAGATTCAACAATATGAGAACCTTCACCTTGTGGACCATTGCTTAATACGGGTTACCATCACTCCCCACTGGGTTGGGATAGAATATATAGCTGCCAGGGCCAGCTTAGAAAGAGGATAAGGAGAAATATTGCTAGGTTTATTTTTTTTAGTACTAGATGGTCCCAACCCAAGGGGGGGATTCATCGATGTTATTGCTAGGTTTATTATCAATGGAAGGCACCGTAGAGGTTTCCTCTTCAGGAGCACTAGGGCCATCAAGGTCAGCGGAATTGGTATGAACTTATTGTTTTTGAGGCACAGTAAAGTCGTCAGCATAAAGAGCCTCTCGCCCTATGCTGACCCCTCTTTTGCATTTTCTTCAGCCATTTTCATCCAACAATGCTGAATGGTGTAGTTGTGATATCCGCAGTTGGATCTAACTCAAATTTTTAGACCCATTGTTGTTCACCATATGAATTTGAGGGTGTGAGGCTGAAGTGGAAGCAGGAGTGGCAGTAACTACAGAAGCGGGAATTTCAAGAAGGGCCTCATTATTCTTTAAGATATAAGTAAACTTTTGTTTCACTGAAGTCATGTGAAGATGGAGCTTTGGGTTGAACTCTAAAGCGGACATGATGGCAACAACAGCATCATTGAGTGTGAGGTGTTTATTAGTTACCAAATCCAGAGCCTCAGTGTAGAATTGAGCAGCAAACTTTTCAGGGGATTTGCCACATTTTAATACTCATTAAGGCCTGTTTCTGATTTGCCAAGGTGAGATCACTACTGAATTCTTTTATTAGCGCAGCAGTTGGTTTTCAGCTGATGGTGCAAGCTAAAATAACTTAACAGTGAAATTGAGGATACAGACTCGCTTTTCAAATGAAATTCCTGCTCTTAATTGGGAAGTAGATTCTCTGATAATCCTCAATAATAGCCAAGTAACTCTGGTATACTCACCATTCTTAAGTCTACTGGCACCAACAAATACAAGACCTTCTGTCTTTGTACAAAATCAGGAAATTATTCCTCTATAATCGGGACTACTTCTCTGGCAGGCAACTATGTACTTCTCTTAGGGAAGAATAAACATACACAACTATATAATATAAATGTAATGGCAACAGATACAAATATCTGACAGATGACTGATGGATAATAATTAATAAACTAAGCAACAGTAGTTATTAATGGTCAATAAACTAGTAAGTGATGATTAATTGATGTTTTATTAATTAGCCAGGCACTGGTATTATGTACCTCTCAGGCATCTCTTGGCTGAACTCATCTATTAAATGAATTTATATAAATTATGCCAATCCTCTTCTGGTCATGGCAATAATTATGAAAAATCCCCAAGTCAATTCAGCTCATGAATTGACTAAAAATAACAATCATTTCAGCCCAATTGGAGGCAATTTTACTCTCATAATTGGGACAACTTTGGGTTTTGAACTCAACATAAAAATCTTCCCAATTAGAGCTACGTCATAACTCAACGTCTAACAATAAATGGGGAATAAAAAATATATGATCATAAAAGATGATGCACCCCAATTTGGGACGTTGGCAGGCCTCTCAATAGCACTAATTACGCCCATAATTGGGACGTCTATTTTTAAGTGCTTGATTATTGATTTCATTAAATTGAACTAACTTCCGCCTTAGTGCATTAAGATTAATGTACTAATTTAGGAGGTGAAATCTAGTCAATGTCATGGGACCACTTTGCACCCAAGTGTACCCATAATTGGCCATAATATAATAATATCATAGCTATTATTAGCTACAATAATTGAGCACCTCAGACACAATTAGAGCAGTTATGAGGTGAATCTGATTTATCAAATTATGCAGATGAATTGGGAGAATCAAAGGATCCATCAATGGAAGTAATCTATCAGCATTGATGGTTTTCTCAAAGGGTTTATTTTCGAGTCAACCATCAAAATCTAACAGCAGCCTTCACCTCAGCCAAAGTACTGCATCGCATGAGTTGGGGTACCATGATTTCTTGAGCGAATCTACTAAGGCAAGAGGGCAAGTATTGAACTTTTTGTTGATCAGGAACTTCCTCCATCATGCTCTCAAAATATATGGAAATAAAGCAATAATTCCTTCCCCCAGAGTGAACTTGGCTTTAAAAGAAGGTTTAAATGTAGTTCACACAGATGCTGAAATAATATTAATGCCCATTGGGCTAGTTCAATTAATTTAGAATAGCTCTGATTTGGAAGGAGATACAGGATTTTAATTTAAATCAGCTTGTTGTTAAAACTGTTCGGATCATCTTGAAGAGCCTCAATTTGGGCAATTAGGGAATTGGTAGATACTTTTTGTTGAAGTTCTTACATAGTGATTCCATTTTAACACGTTAATTTTAATTTAAGGATTGGAGCTCATTATTGTCTTTCTCTAACCTAATAATTTTTCCTTTTGATGAGTTAAATTGGCAGTGAGGGAATCTTAAAGATGGTAATTGTTGTCTAAACCTTCCTTAATCGCATCAACAGTAAGGTTTGGATCAATAGGTTCTCTAGAGTGATATAGCCAACAGCTTCTAGCAAATTTTTCAAGGTCCTGTTTGAGAGCAAGAAGGCGGCTGTTTAAGGAAGGATTCTCTGTAGGGGAAGGTAAATGCACAGTCAGACCGAGGGGGCCAGGAGGACCAGGGGGCTCACGAGGATCAGGATCTCATAGCCAGGAGGCCAGTTGGCCCAAGTTGCCCTTCACCTCCATCATGACCAGGGGGCCCCTCACACCTGTGGGGCCAACTGATCCCTGCTCCCCAGGGGGCCTGAGGGATTCACGGGGCCTGGGGGCCTGGAATTTTGGGCATGCCTGCGACATTAAACAATGATTGAATTACTGATTCAATCTGGTTCATTCGTTCTAAAGTTTGTTCAGTAAAAGCATTAAATTGCCTGGCGAGATAGGTAATGGCTTATTGCAACTGACTTTCAATAATTGTGATGGTCTCAGTAAATTGGGTAGCTACTTCCTCACGAAGCAGGCTATCCACTCTTACGTCTAGTTATGAGAGTTGGTCTTGAATAGAGATAAGTTGGTTACATTTTCAAGAATGGCTCATGGTTATCCCTTATGACCAAAGAAGCAGAGTTGTAGAATTCTAAAAGATAGGAGTGTAATTCTTGGGACAAGGTAAACTGTCTCAAGACTTCCTGATGGAGGATCCTCATCATTTAAACTAAAAGGTGAATGGCTGAGTGTGCAAACTGTCGCAAATATTTCTCTATGCAAGATACTCCAATCTTGGAGCCAGGTAAGGTGTCAGATTCATATAGAGCTTACATATTATCAGGAACTGCAGAGGCTTAGTTATGATGGGAGCAATCTCCGGGGGAAAGAGCACCTAAAAGTAATTGATTAAAAGTATCAGCAACACCTGTAGGCTGAAAACAATAGTTCTGGGGCTCAAGGGTCGGAATAGATTTATTGAGAATAGCATGGAATTGCATAAGATGGGGTTCATTGTTCTTAAGGTCGCGGTGTCCAGTGGAAGTCACCCATTGAGTGACACTGGATATTTTGGTAAGTGGCCAAGTAGAGTCTTGGCAGGAATCATCCATTGTGAATATATTTATTCACCAGGTAGCTCGGGAGAGTACCTGGCAGAAGGCACCAATTATTTTTTTGGGATAGGGTAGCTGAGGGTGATAGTTTCTCCAAAGCGTGCCAAAATGGATGGGATAAAATTTCCCGCAGAGAGTAGGCAGCAAAAGAGCCAGGATTCCTAAAAGTAGGGTTGGTAAATTTCTAAGAGCTTTGAATAGGTGATGAGGGACCTATTGTACTAAAATCGGTGATCATGAAGTTGATGGCTGGAAAGGAGCTTGCTAACAGAGGCTCTAGAAATAAGAATATCAAGAATGAACTGGAGATAACAATGTAACTTTATTTAGTGAAAGGAGAGAATATTTATAGGCTGTTTTCATCCTAGTTCTTTCAGGGTAACGACATCCATATTGGTAAGATCTTCAGCACCCTGACGTTGATCAAGGGAAAAGTTGATAGCAGGATTTCCTTTGACAAGTTGATTAGGTGATGGAAAATAATGCTTCGTTGAGGTAAGAGGAAATTTTGAGAGGTATCAGAGGTAGGGAAATTAGAGTGGGGCTGAGTGGAAGCAGGTCAAATCCCAACATCCTCCTTCCTAAAAACTATTACTAAAGATAGCATGATTTGGTAAAGGATTTTTGTTTAAGAAGGCCAATTTCAAGCGGATACCCTTTATGCACCCAAACTAAGATACCATGCTATCATGGAAGTTAATGGACAAGTAGGGCATAGTATTTAAGTAAAGCTCAAGAGTGGTTAAAAACCTGATACTATTGGAATAATATGACTGAAACCATTAAAGAGAATTAAGTCCAGGGGAACATCCCCTCTGCATGGATCAGGCGATTTTCCCATTTCCCAATAAGAATGATCCAAAGAGGGTATCTGTAACCCTCATCATATAGGGCGACCTTGCACATGTGGTAGACGAGCACTGTGTAACAGCTCTCCCACTGAAGATTCCTCCTCAAGTTCCCATGCTTGCCACCACCTAGTTAGTCCACCAGTTAGAGTAAATCTTTTCAAAAATCATCAGAAACTGTCATCCCCACAAGTGGGATGGACTTTATAAATCCAATGATGCCAAATCTCTCAAAATTGAAGTTGGAATGTCCGAAACCTATGGGAATACAGCCTGATGGATGCACAACTTTTTTGTCAGAAGGGGATAAGTAATGAACTCTCAGTCAGAATCGCCAATGGCATTGAGCCATTGAGTATTAGAGTTACTGACTCTAAATTCTTCTCAAAATCATTGGGCTTTGTTCCTGATGAGCATTTATCACCATTGGTGACTGGTGCTGATAATTTTAAACCCTCATTACAGAAATTTGATTGGCAATTGATGGTACCTATTTAGCTGAACAAACTCACCAGCGACCAGGAACAGGTGGGTTAGCCATCCCAAACCCATTTTTGATCCGTTGGGACCGCCCCTATGTGGGGTGGCCCTGGGGGTTCCTGTTGCTGTTGGTCAAGACGCCATTGTGCTAACTGACATAAACACAGTAAAACCTCTGGTCAGGTATTTCTGGGTGAACCAATAGCAACTTAGCCTGTCACTGATTCCTTTGATGTCAGTTCAGATTAGAACCATTTCCCCCTTCTATCAAAAATTTGCCAGGTTAGGTCGAAATTTAAGAGCCCTGATCCCTGCTTTAACAAGTTACCAAATTTAACACTATTTCATCAGTTGAATCATACTGAGAAAATTTTTGGTCATTTTCTTTATTTAACTTTTCAATAAAATCACTTACCTAATTCCATCTTATTTTATTATGTTCAAATCTAAACAACCCTTCCTGCCTATGTTTCAACAACTCACAGGACCCGTGGCTGTGTTCACTTGGTGCGTTACTAGGTGCATATACACGACTATGGCTCATGGGCGCTCAGTGGTGAAATTCCTTCCTAATTTATAACAGTCGCACAAATAGCAGTGCCACTGGTTTTTGGGCTTACCATTTTTGTGATTCAGCACTCAAACTGGCAGGCTGATCTAAAAATAACTTTCTATATTCCTGAAAAGAAAAACTTAATTTGTATCTCATCTGTAAAAGCCATGGCGCAATCAACCCTACCTATCAGCATCAAGTGATTTCATCAACTAAGGCGTTTGAAGTGGTAAGTATCAATTTTGTAGGACCTTTTCCTTAGGGGTTGCATGGACACCAGTACATTATTATGGCCATTGACCATTTAACTAAATGATCAAGGCCATATCAATCGCTACTCTCACCGCTAAGGCAACTGCCTTGTTCCTCTACTGACATATCGTCACCCAACATGGGTGCCCCAAATTACTTATGTCAGACAATGAAGCGAACTTTACTTCTCAACTTTCACAAGAGTCGTCAACTTTATTCAATACTTCCCAACGGTTTGTTGTTCCTTATCATCCAGCAACTAATGGGGCCATTGAGCGAGTCAATGAAACTTTAGCCTCTTTTTAAGGAAAATGGCCTCAATGGACCCATCTTGGTGGAACTTCTATTTTACCTAATGCTTTTTTCGCTTACCAAATAAGTTATCATCAAATTATCAAGATGTCATTATTCAAATGTATTTATGGGAAAAATCCTCAGTTTCTTTAAGCATTCAAGCAAAACTTGAGGAAAATATATCAGAAAGCTCTGATTTATTTATGAAAAATCTGACTGATGAGATTATTCGCCTTCAAGCTCAAGCTATGGAATCAATTGAAGTAACCACCAAAAAGGATTTTCAAAAATGTAACCAACATAGACCTTTTTTTCCTGAATATTATATTGGAGATTATGTTATATATTACCACTCCCAACCTGGTAAATGAAACGAGAAGTTGGGTTCTAACTGGTATGGTCCTTATTGAGTTATATTCTGAAAGGGGTTAGAATAATCAATTGTCCACGTAGATATAAATATTTGTAAATCATATCCACTCTAGATTTTTGAGGATTCATTCTCTTCCACAATTGAACCTTGAAGGAAAAAGTTAGATTTTGCTGAATTCTTACGTTCCCAAAACCTTTTACACCAAGTACTCCACCAATACTAGAGGGGGAACTCAATGAATCTAATCTTATCAAGTCTAACAAGAACAATCACGCAAATCACTATCAGGTAATATCAGAAGATTTGATCACTCAGCAATTGAGAAGATCTGATAAACCCCAAACTACTTCAAAACCTATAAATATACAATCCTTTTGATAAAAGAAAGGTCTATTTACAACCTTATATTTACTATCTGTTATATTTTTTTTAAAATTCCATAAATTAACTTTGAGACTTACCTATCTATAACAGAAGTGAAATTCACAACTTTGAAAATAAGGGAAAATTTGAGACTGGTTGCCAATGTGGAGCTACATAAAAATACTAATAATACAAAGGGGAACTGGGTATTCTCAGCATAAATCGCCAGTAAATCCCTAAATATCCATAAGATTGGGTTTTAGAATCAAGTTGGGATTTTGCCTTAACCCAATTGATTGCTGACATCTTTGGCATTATTCAATTACGTCAAGTCATATTTACTAAATAAACATTATCATGTATATTTTGTGTTGATCCCCAATACTTCAAATTGGCTCAACACAAGTCAACTGGAGCCTAATTTGGCATTTGCAAAAGGTAATTTGCAGCCCCATTTAAAGGCTTCACCCAGTAAAGGGTAAATCCTGACAGAACTCCCTTCAAGCCTTGGCTAGGGGTCAAGAGCCAGGGTGAGGGTCTTTAGATCCATGTGGCAGAGTTTGATATGGGCTTCAGGGGCAATTAAGATCCTGGTGCTCATATTTTGGCAAACCAAAGAGGCTTCCAAACGCATCAGGGTGGTATGGCCCGTGGGAGCTGACGTGGACACCATGCGGTGACCTGGGAATTTTGGCAGAAATCACTAATTAAGATAAGTAGTGGGGCGATGAATGCTCATACATTTTTGAGAGAATTTGGAACAAAATGTCAGTAAAAAATCATCAGGCATTTATTCACTTGAAAAGGATGGCTGATAGTTGAGAATATCTTAACCCAATTTTTTGGGGAGAACACTCCAGGGAAATGAAACTAGGTGATTAAGTTCGCAGCCACTTCTGACTCCTTGAATGGCTTTTTTGGAGACAAAACAGGTGGTTATATAATTAGGTTTATAAATTACATCTTAAAAAATAAAATTAAATTCAATTGTATTATATTTAAAATTACTGGATAAGGCCCATTTCAACCTGGGTTATTGAGGCCCAGTTTTTAATAAAATTAGACCAGCTGGGGAGCTCCAAATGATCTTACTTGAAACCCTCCAGGTCTTTGACCACTTTATGAGAGTCAGGCAGGGTCTGGGATGGGGACCGTCCCTCCTCCTTCATGGGTTGTAACCCTCGCAGGGGACTTGGGGCACCTGGCAAGGGAGCAATATTTTGTTGGGACGTGGGGGAGAACTCCTAGATGTCCTGTTATCTCAGGGCCCCAAAGATTTAGATCAACAGTGTTGTCCTACCTGATCCTACTTGATATTTTCAGGAAGCCTTTGGTCATTTTCAGAATCTTATGCTGTCAGCACCTGGTTGGAGGTCATCCCCTCGTTCTGGATTAAATGCTTTTAAGGGTAGAGCAGGGGCCAGAGTAACCTGAGCTTGGCCTAGTTTAAAACAGAAAAAGACTAGCCATGGAGAACCCCAACTGATCCTACTGATAACCCTCCTGGTCTTTGACCGCTTCATGAGAGTCAGGCAGGGGCCAGGATGGGGACCGTTCCTTCTCCTTTCTGGATTGTAACCCTCAGGGGGACTTGGGAGCACCTGGCAGGGAAGACAAAATTTGTCAGTATGTGGGGGAGCAATTTCTAGCTGGCCCATTGTTGTCTCAGGGCCCCAAAGTCCACAGCGAGTTAGTAGGCCCTAGGGGCCTAAGAAAGCTAAAGATAAATAAGAAGGTAAGTAAAACGATGGATTTATTGAAATAGTTACTTGAGGTATTTAAATGACCTCGTGGCTAAAAGTAAGATAGGAAAGGAAATTCAGAATAGGCAAGTGAGTGGGAGCTAGGCAATAAATGCTTATGGTAAGGGAAAACTCAACATTGGTTGCCAATGGGGAGCTATATAAAAAACTACTAATAATATAAAGGAGAATTGGTTTATCCTCAGCAAAAATCTCCAGTAGAAACCTAGATAACCATTTGATTTCGTTTTAGAGCTGAGATGTGATATTTACAACAGAATTGATTACTCAACATCCTTATGATTAGTTGTTGGTGTTGATTTGAATCTACTATGTAAATTATTATTACATACTAATGAAGTTGATTCCCAATACTTTGAATGGGCTCAATTCAAGTTAATTAAAAAGCTAATTTGACGTTTTCCAATAGTGAGTTTCAATCCCTAATAGAGGCTTCACCCAGTAAAGGGTGAAGCCTGACAAACCTATATTATATGTCCCATTTTTCAAGAGTTCACCCTTTCCATAATTGTAATGCAGTAGTTCTCATCATTTAATCTTTAGTTCCTGTAAATGGTACAATTATGTCTATCATACTCATTGTACTTATCATGCTCCCTGTTGGAACTAAGGTTTTCACCAATTGTCCCTTTAATATTTAAGACCAGAAAGCTAAAGTTTCTGGGTGCTGGACTATACATTTTTCTTTCCTTGGCTGAATTTTTCCTCAGGTTAACGTTCCTGGAAATGTAAAACCTAGATATTAATTTTCCCGAAATAAATAAAGTAGGAAAATATCCTAAATGGCGAAAAGTGAGTCCAGTTTCTTTGCTTAGAAAAGGATTATAAGAAGTTATAAGAGGCTTTCAGTAAATTTCTAATTAGCCAAGCTATGATCCTTTATCAATCAGGGATTCTGTGGCAGGCTGGTCAATTTGATCAATTGGGATTTGCTCACCGCATTGATTGGGTTTGAACCCTGAGGTTAGGAGGCTTCAGGAGAATAACATTTGACCGCATTAGTTGAGGTTTGTCCTCAATATTGAGAGGGATCAGTATTAGTTGGGGATCATCCCCAATATTAAGAGGGATTGAGGTTCCTTGGGGTGTATCCTATCATAAGTTTCAGCTATTTACAAGGATCAGTTTCTGTCATGGTCACTTAACATCATAGTGTGGACTAACCCCAATAATAAGGTTGGGCGCCAGGAGGCCCAGAAAGGTGAAATTACAGGTCCTCCCAGACTTGAGGCATACCCTAGACCAACGCTGGGTATGGGCAAAATATTCCCAGGTTGGTACTAGTGGGTTGCCAAATGCTCAGCCCCTTACGTTGGTCCAGGCATTAAAATGGATGGTCTACCAAATTGACATGGATGGTTCCATTTGGTTTGTTGAGGATCAGGGTTTCAAAATACATTCCATTTATGAAACAACACGTTCAGGTCAAATCCAACTTCAATCAATCACTCAAGTGAAGTCAGTTTTGGCATATTTAACCAATTCAGATGGGAGCATTGGCTAACTGGTGGGGCGGTGCTTGGGCCCACTGCAGCAAACCCCTTATTCCCCCATCCAAGTTTAAATATGTGTTCCCCGACCAACATTCTTCATTGGTCAACTTCTCCATTAAAAATTTCCCCGTTTTTACCATTTTATTTATGATTTTCTTGATTATCCTGTGTGTGAACCTCTTCAAGGATGTCTTGTGATCCATTAACTTTGCCATTTAAAACACAATATGATTATCATCTCATGCACTGTTGGCTCGTCCAGGTACCCTCCAACCTGGGTCGTTTAAAACTTCTCTCCATGTGCACTGTGACGTTTTTGGCAGGTTACTTGTCACATCTCTTGTCGTGAGTTGTTATTGCTACAGCACCATCTGCTGGGCACCAGTAGCTTTAGTATTAATGTCTAGTTTCCTTACATTGTCATTGTGCACCGAGCACCATCACGCTGGAAACAGGAGAGTTATACACTCTCCTTAAATTAGCCAACCAATATTTTAAATCTATGTGCACAAACTTTTTCTGTGTGGAACTTTTCCAAAGTAGAAGCAGGGGGCGCCGGCTGTGAGCTTCAGCTGTTGTTAGCCGCACTGCTCTTCCCTCTTTTCCTGAGGGTTGAAGAAAATCAGCATTATTATAATTGCCTCCAACTGTAAAGTATCCACCCTTCATGCTTGTACCTGGTGGATATGAACGCTTTGAGGTCTTACTGTTGGGATTTCCTGACTTTCATCAAAATCATCAATTTCAGATTAAATAAACGAGTTTTTCTTTAGCCATGCATTCAGCCAATGCCAGCGGAATCAGCACAGGTGAGCCTGGGGTGTTGGCCGTGGATAACGTTAGGCATTCCGTTGCTGTTCAAGGGATAGGGCTGTTCACGTCTGAAAACGCGTTTTATAACTAAAACCTGGTCTCTACCTCTGAACCGTTTGTTAGCTCATATGACCTGGATGAAGACCCTATTCCGGTATATCAGATTGACCCTGAGAACCCACGTTTGACCCCTACCATGATCCGGGGCATTCAGGAAGTGGAAAAGGAACTTCTTCTTAAATATAATCACATATATGCACCTGCAGAAGGTGTGGTAGGTTGTGTGGCCTCAGTAGTAAGAGTGGCCCATATCCCTCCCCCTTCTATTATTCCAAATAATACCCTTATGGTTTTCTCAAACCAGAAGAATTTTTAGGTGAGGTGGGGGCGTTGTCTGCTTTGAGTAAATCCCATTCTGGATACTACCTATTGACCGATACCCTCACATCCCCTTTGGGAAAAATCAGCACAACTATTTTAGTAGTTACTGGGGCCATGGATAAAAATTATTGACCAAGACGTTGCTGACTACCTTGAGTTAAGTTACTCACCAGGTGGTATGGTTAGAGGTGCAGCTTCTCAAGGTATCCCTGCGCTGAACGTCATGGGGTTGTTGGACTACAAGGTGGGCGCCTATCTTCTGTCCGACCATTTTTCAAGCTATCAGGAACCTCTTGTTTCCCATTATTTTGGGTGTAGAGTGGTGGAGAAAGATTGACGTCAGGACTAATTTGAAAAAAAACACTATATCCTTGTCTTTTTCCAATGGTCACAAGCTGATTGTTTCTTTGTCAGAAGATAACACCCTGGCAAATTATCTCATTGGCCCAATTTTTTCTCTCATAATCTTGCTCCTTTGCTGAATCCCTCTGTGGAGGTTCCCCTACCGTCCTGTTTGGAGGGGTTGGAATCTTCTTTTGATGCAGCATTCGCTACCGCACTTCCCGAGCACTCTGAATTTGATTGTGACTTTAAGCTCACTGTGGATCTGGTGCGTATATCTTCCCCCATTTACCCATTGACTGTGCGGGAGGAAGAGGCGTTGGATTTGTGGGTGAAGGATCAGTTAGCTAATGGTGCGATTTTTCAGCGTACATCCCCTGTTTGCTCCCCACTTCTCTTTTCAGAGAAGGCTGATGGTACTCTACATCCCTGCGTATACTATGGGAACCTCAATAACATTACTGTACCAGCCCTCCATCCCATCCCTTTGGATTCACAGATTGCACGTTATGTGGAGAAAGCGAAGGTCTTCTCCAAGCTGAATTTCCTCAATGCGTTCAATCAGATGGTTTAAAAAGGAACAAGAGTGATTGACCGCATTCCATACCAGAAAAGGGATTTTGCAGTTTCGGGTCATGGCCTTTGGGCTTAGTAAATGCCCCTGCGATCTTTCAGCGCCGCATTGATGAGCGTTAGGGGACTTGTTAGGGGTATGCGCGGTTGCCTACATGGATGACATTCTGGTGTTTTCCCCCAACCATAAGTCCCATGCAGTACACCTTTGGCAAGCGGTGGAGAAGTTAAAGATAGCCAGCCTTACACTGAAGATAAGCAAGTGTGAGTTTTTCAAGTCCCAGGTCACTTTTATGGGCAACGTCGTGTTTTACCAAGGACAATGATAACTCTAGAAAAAGAAGGCGATTTGCGAGTTGCCCGCCACCACCTCCTTCAAGGAATTAAGAAGCTTTTTGGGGACGTGTATATTCCTCAAGAAGTTCACGCCGAATCTTTCTGAGGTGTCAGCTCCCCTATATAAGGCTAGAGACGCAAAGGTGCTTCAGTGGTTTTTCGTTTTTGAGGACGCTTTCCAAGAAGTGAAGTGCACTCTGTTGTCCACGTCTGTCCTTCGCCATGTTGACCCTTCTAAATTGTTCATTGTGTCTATGGATGCCTCCAACTTCACCATAGAGGCTGCCTTGTTTCAGGTAGGCGAAGATGGGATAGAGCATCTGATGGGATATTTCTAGGAAAATGTCTTAACCAGAGTTGAACTACGCCATTTATGACAAGGAGTTACTAGCAGTGGTGGAAGCGCTGACATATTGGCGCCACCACTTTCATGGCTCTACCCAACCGTTCTGTGTATACACAGATCACCGTGCATTGCTTTAATATAGCGCCCCTCATGTCCTAACCCCACGGCAGACACGTTGGCATGAGACCCTTGCCCAATTGGCCCTTTTGTATAAATTCACCAAGGGCAAGGAGAATGGTTTGGCGGATGTTCTAAGTCGCAACCCTGCTTTAGCTCCTAATCCAAAGTAGGTAGAAGTCCAAAACACACAAGTGATGATTCCTCCAAATCAATTTATGTATCAACTTCCCTCTTCTCCGGCCAACGGGCCAGCGCTTGCATCTCAGGAAAATGTGGAGGAATATGGTATGCTCAGAAAGGTTGTCCTTTCTTAGCCGCTGTCAGCCGAGTATACTATGGTACTTGCTAAGAGCGCTTTCAATCAAGAGGACCTATACAGGGGTTATCACGTAAATGATGAGACGGTGTGGTTTCAGGGGCGCCTTTGGGTACCTTCTGGGCCACTGCGCCTGGAAATTATCCAGGACCATCACAATGGAATCACATTTGGTCATCCCAGGAAAGCAAAGACTTTGGAGTTGATTCATCCCACCTACAATTGGAAGGGCTTGCCTGCTCAGGTGGGGCGGTATTGTAAGGAGTGCCTGGTCTGCAACCAAATGAAACCCAATCGTCAACCTTTAACAGGGTTGTTGGTACCAGTCCAAAAGGCTGATGGTCCCTGGACTTCCCTCTCGGTTGATTTCATTGTGGAATTACCTGCCTCTGATGGTTATGATGCCATCATGGTGGTGGTGGACCGGTTCATAAAGTTCGCCCACTTTATTCCTTACAGAACTACTATAACCGCAGCTGAGATGGCTAGGCTCTTCGTCACCCATGTGTTTGCACTTCATGGGGTTCCTCAAGAAATTATCAGTGACCGGAGCCCTCAGTTTACCTCCATTTTTGGAAGAGTTGTGTAAGACTCTTCAAATTCGCCCTTGCCGTTCAACTGCCTGTTATACCCAATCAGATGAGCAGACTGAACGAGTGGATCAGTGCTTGGAACAGTTTCTGCAGTGTTACACCTCCACAGATCATTCAGATTAGTTTCTCACCTTCCTATGGCCCAATTCAGCTACAACAATACCTTGCACTCCTCAATCAGTTGTTTCCCATTTTTTGCCATCCATGGCTTTAACCTCGCCTTTAACATGGAGCCCAGCTGTGAGTTTAAGGTTGAAGCGGTGGTGGATATTCCCAGACAATCAAGAAGGTCCATCAGGGGGTTTCCACAGATCTGGAGGCGGCAATGCAAGTGTATAAGGAGAATGTTTATGGAAAGCGCCAAGTGGGTCCTGCATATAAGGAAGGGGATCTCAAGTGCTTGATGCTCGTAACATCCCTATAAATCAGCCATGCAAGAAGCTGGGACCAAAGAGGATTGGCCCCTACCACGTTGTTAGAAAGTTGGGCCATGCCTCATACCAGCTAGAACTCCCCCTTCATTTTTAATCTTTTCTGTGTTTCATGAGAGCAAACTGATATTGTTTTAGGGGCCCCTCACCAGAGACTCCTGAGGCATATCTCGTAGATGGGGCGCCAGAGTGAGAGTGGAAGAAATAGTTGCCTACCACCACATAAAAAAAGACTTGAGTACCTGGTACCCTTGAAGGGCTTTGACGCTGCAGAGAACCGTTGGGTTCCAGCGCACAACTGTGTGCATGCCCAAGATCTGATTGACGCCTTCTACCAGCGTTTCCTCCAGACTTTTGGATCTCAACCTAAACTGACCGTTGCCGCCATGAAGTTGGCCCCTGCCCACAAGAACTTTTCCCTTGTGCAAGCCCCTAAAGGGGGTTGAGCTCCGTTGGGAGGAGAGGGTGATGTCATGGTCACATGACATCATAGTAGGGACTAACCCCAAGGTTAAAGCTGGGTGCCAGGAGGCCCAGAAGGTGAAATTACAGGGCCGCACGACCTGAGGCATACCCTAAACCAACTCTGGGTATGGGCAAAATATTCCCAGGTTAGTACTAGTGAGGTGCCAAATGCCCAGCCCCTTACATCAGTCCAGGCGTTAAAACGGATGGTCTACCAAATTATTGCAGATGGTTCCATTCAATTCGTCAAGGAACAGGGTTTCAAAACCTGTTCCATTTACAAAACATGTTCAGGTCAAATCCAATTTCAATCATTCTCTCGAGTGAAGTCAGTTCCAGCATATTCAACCAAATCAGATGGTAGCATTGGCCTATTAGTGGGGCGGTACTTGGGCCCACTGAACCAAACCCCTTATTCCCCCATCCAAGTTTAAATATGTTTTCCCCAACCAACATTCTTTGTTGGTTGACTTCTCAATAAAAATTTCCCCGTTTTTACCATTTTATTTATGATTTTCTTAATGATCCTGTACATGAACCTCTTCAAGGAGGTCTTGCGATCCATTAACTTTGCCATTTAAAACACAATATGATTATCACCTCATGCACCGTTGGTTCATACAGTTACCCTCCACCTGGGTCGTTTACCCCTTCTCTCCATGTGCACCGTTTTTCTTTTGCAGGTTACTTGTCACATCTCTTGGCTTGAGTTGTTATTGCTACAGCACCCTCTGCTGGGCACTAGTAGCTTAGTATTAATGGCTAGTTTTCTTGCATTGGCATTGTGCACCGAGCACCATCTCCTGGAAACAGGAGAGTTATAAACACTCTCCTTACAGTTTTATTTCCCATCATCTGAATCATTTGAATCTTTGATTTGGGCAGGAGCTCAACAACTCCCCCTCTAGACCTTGGCGCAGTGGGGAAAACGGATAAAGAAAGCAATATGTACAAAATTTACTATGGTTCCCTGAACAACATCTTTAAATAAGTGTGCATTGCCTCGCTTATAAAAGACTTTAGAGGGCCCCAACCAGTTGGTGCCCATTTTGTTATCATGACATCCCAGTCAGTAATGGTAGAAAAGGATATGTCACCCGCTGGCGAACTCCTGCATGCAGAACCCTGGGTATCGCACCCAGTTCATGACTTCATGTTCAAACTCTCACTCCCCAATTGCTCCCAATCATTAGGGGTCCTGGCATTTGGTGCAGTGATATGGACTATTCATAATTCATATCTTCGCGACGCTTTTGACTCCACTCTGTGGACGCTGCCCCATATGATCATTCACTTTCAGGTTCATTTTGAGATGTCTCTGATAGTATTTACCATGTCGCCATAGGCCAATAGGTCAGTTCAAGTGGACACCTGGCTCTGGCAAAGCTTTCCCCCACCCTTTCTTGACACCTCCGCTTACCCCTGCCTTCGCCTCAAGCTCTTAGGAGCTCAGGCGTAATTAAATAAAGATCGGTGTATCCCCCCTTCAGGTTGGGACCACCTAATGCTAAAAAAAGACAAGTCACCTGCTGGATGGTGTGAAGAGGTTCATGTTTGCCATTAAACTGACTTGTTTCTCTACTAGTTGTAGTAGATAACTTTTCATAAGCTAGATCTTAGAGTCAAATTATTTCAAAGGCAATAATTTTCATAGTGACTTCATGTGCTTTATGAGAGGCTTGGTTGATCATAGCCTGCACTTTATAAAGCAGCTGAGAAATTCTTATTTACAACAATTGGAAGGGCAACATCTTAAAATTTGATAGAATCTGATTCTATAGCCAGAATCTCAGTATGCGAATATTGGTTTCAGTGAAGAGGGCAATTTGTGGCCATTTTTTGGAAATGGCAGTTAGAGTACCATTTTCCCGCTCTATCATTACATTTGTTGCAGAATAATAGGGAGTGGAAAATACCTGAGTAGATACCATCAGTTTGGCTAAATCTTCTACCAGCAAAGATCGGAAGCTTTGCCCATCTTTGGAAGAAATTATGTTAGGGCACCCATGCTGGGTGACAATCCAATCATATAAATTTGTGGCGGTAGCTTTTGCCAAAGCAGAGAATAGTGATACAGCTTCTATCTACTTAGTTAAATGATCCACTGCTAGGAGGAGGAACTGAGCACAATTAGAGGCTCGAGGAATAGGTCACACAACATCAATATTATTAGTATGGAAAGGTTTACAGGGCAGAAGCACTGGATGTTGTAATTGGGAATTAGGCCAGCTTAATTTTTATATACCAGGCAGGACTCTGATGCATTTTAAATGGAAACAAGCATTTATTACCAAAATCATTGAGTCTTGAGCCGTTGGTAGTTTTCTGAATTCCTTTGTGTCTGATTTTGCCAATTTCCCTCTAGTATTATGTTGGTCTGAGCTGAGGGATGTATATAGGGCAACCATTTTAGATGTATGATTTGTAAAGTTTACCGTTTTTAGCTTGAAAGTCGCCAACCTTTTTGTTAATTCTTTTTTAAGAGTCAGGGATTCATCTTTCCATAAATGTGATTGTGTTAAGAGGTCATGGTCTATCCTCCTCATGGTTGGTTAAAGTTAATATGGTGAGCCTGGATAAGCAATCCGCATCTTAGTGGTGGGCCCTAATTGTTTAATAATGAAAAAGTCATAACTTTGGAGTTTTAACGCCCATTGGAGAACCTCCTGTCTTGATTCTTCATTTGCTGTAGCCATTGTAAAGAAGCATGATTGGTAA
The DNA here is from genome assembly GCA_022478985.1 of Massospora cicadina. Lineage (NCBI taxonomy): Eukaryota > Fungi > Entomophthoromycota > Entomophthoromycetes > Entomophthorales > Entomophthoraceae > Massospora > Massospora cicadina. The sequence goes on along the minus strand of JAKSZP010010989.1, from coordinate 42,236 downwards.
TTAGAGTAAAACAATTCCTGTATAAGTAGGGTCCTAATGCTTAATAGCCGGTAGATCCGCCAAGCATTTGCACTCCATAATGATATAGTTGCATTTTTCTCTGGTTAGGATTTTGCTATAGTTAGCGATAGGATGGACTACTAAGTTTTTATTATGCTGCAATAGTATGGCTCCAATGACTATATTCCAATCATTATTAAAAGAAAGAAAGGGTTTATCAAAGTTGGGATGTATATGTACTTGTGAATGGGAGAGAGCTGAGCGTAATAGTTCAACAGCCTGCTGTTGTTTTTTTTCCCATTGGAAAAGTATGTCCTTCTTCAATAAATAAACTAGAGGCTTGGAGGTGTCAGAAAAATGGGGTATTAACTGGCGATCATATTCCACCATTCCCAAAAAGTTTGTACATCTCGAAAGGATTTAGGGAGAACACCTTAGAAATGTTCATAACCTTATCATCCATCAGGGGTAATCCGGCTTTACTTACCTTATGTCCCAAAAAATCATCTTAATCTGAAAGAAAGAGCCTTTTGACAGCTTTAGTTCTTATGACAATTGGCATAATCGCTAAAAGACTTTCCTGAGGTAAACTAGATGCTTGGTAAAGGTTCAAAAAAATAGTAATTTTGTTGAGATAAACTAGCACACACAAACATTTTAAGTCATCTAAAAGTCTGTCCATGGCGCGTTAGAAGGTAGCAGGGACATTACATAACCCCTGCGGAATTTTAGTGGGCTCAAATAGTTCTTCTTCTGAAATTAGGGCACATTTTTCACAATCCTCTGGTGAAAAATCAATCTGCAAGTACCCATTGGCGAGATTCATAGCCAAAAAATAGTGGGAACCTGACATTAAGCGTAAGTAATCATCTATATGTGGCATAGGATAGCTATCTTTTCTTGTGATTGATTTGAGGCAGCGATAATCCATGACAACATGGTACACCATCTTTCTTCCAAATTTAATAGGTTTGGTGAAGCCCATGGGCTTTTAGAAGGCATGAGTAACCTGGCTTCCAGCAGTTGCTGTAACTCTAAGGCCACTTGAGTTTCCTCAACTTTTGATTTTTTGTATGGCCGATATTTAGAGGGTGATCCTTGGTCTCAATATGGTGAATTACCCCTGACATTTTTCCATAGTCACTTGGTCCCAAGGAAAAAATATTGTCATACTCCCCAAGGTGGTCTTTGATGTTCTGGCGTTTGTTAAGAATGAGATCAGCTCCAATTTTACTGTCAACCAGAGCTATTGTAGGTAATGGATCAAACACTAAATCTTATAAAGAGATGAAACAACTCATGTTGATATTTTTAATGTGACATGGTTTTACTTGAGCAATAGGGGCATATCAAGGGACTTGGAGGGTTTGATTCGTTAGATTATGATAAGAGAGACAGATTCTGGTAGGCAGGATCTAATAGCCCTAGGTAAGTAAACGCTTCTTTAATTGAAGGTGTCAGACAAGTACAAGTCTAATATTGCAAAAAGAGAATTTCAGATGTAAATATAGATAATATCGGCCAAAAGACCCTGTCCAATTCCCAGTTGAACTCCTTAAATTGTGGCAATACAATTTCCACCACTCCTCGTCCAAACAGGCTACAGTTAGTAGCAGGGTTACACTAATCATTGGCGGAATCAGGGGAGCCATTAGGAGTTCCAACTGCATCTTAAAGCTAACTTTAGTTCAAACTACATTGTGGAGACTGGCCCACTAAGGGTTGGAGGGTTCCCACAAGGTGCATATATTTTCCATCCCAATGATTGAGTCAAATATATATAACCTTATCTCATAGATTTATCCTACCTGCCATTGCCCTCCATTGGCTGTTTTATCAAAGCGAGGCAAGTCTCAAAAGTTCCAATAGGTAATCCACATATTCCCTAATTTGGAAATCCTTAGTCTAATCCAAACTTCAAGCCTTGACACAATTATACATAGCAATAAGATATTAATAGAGTTTGCTCTTTGACACGCATAACCAACTAAATAAAAAATTGTATACAATTCAGTTTTTTTAGTATTCCTAAAATTCTCATATTTTATTATAAGTGTTTTAAAAATTCCCTGAAGAAATTATTCTGGAAGTTGAAAATAAATTTTCTTTTGCAGAAAATAGTTGTAATTAAGGTTCAAAAACGCACCATGATAAAACCAAAACGCCTGAATTCCAACAAGTGGTGCTCACTACAAAAGAGCCTGTACACCACAAAAAAACTATTAAAAATGGAGGTTGGCGAGGGAAGTGATCCTCTTAACCTCCCCACTTCATCTCAACCAAGGCTAGCTGCTTTAGAGCAACAACTAGCCAATGCTTTTTCTCTCCTTAAAAGGCTTGAGTAGCACTCTTCTCAAGTCCCTCATGGGGCCTCCCCTATCATTTAAAAACTTCTCTCCGAGACAAGTTTACACCTGGTAATGGCAGTATTGCTTCCTTCCTGTATGTTTTTGAATCAGTGATGAAAGGAGAGAATGACCAGCAAAAGCTCGGTACATTCTCCCTTGCTTGAGTCATATGGCTCAAGAGATAATAATTCCTAACATGGTCAACCTTAGCACCTGGGCGAAGGTTAAGCAAGCGCTTAATGAGGAATCTGGATCCACACAGAGTTTATGAAAGAAAAAACAGGCCTTTATGTGCCTTATTTTGAAAGAGGGATAGTCAATCGCCTCATTTGTTGAGCGATACTATAGTGAAGATCCATCTATGTTGGTTGCCAAAATGCTCCCTCTTGAAGATGCTGTTGCCGCTGTTTTGGCTGAATTGGCGTCTCATCCCTCTTTGATAATGCATATCTCTGCCATCAAGCGCTCTTTCCAAGATATATAGCATATTAGGAGGCTCTATTAGCAGTGACTGACTTTTACAAACATGATGATATGCCAGGAGCTCTGAGGCAAGAATCTACTATAACTCCTTAGCCTCTTCTATGGCTGTCTCCCTTTGGAAATCTGCTCCAGTGGGGCTGCTTCGACTTGATGCTCCTCCTCTCATGTGAAGATAGGCGGAGTACAGGCAGTGATGGGCAGTGCTCCCCTCCATCTCCAGCTCCCAAAGTTCAGCCGGTGAAGTTATCTATCACTCTGTCCTGATCTCCTCTTTCATTATATCGACCTTTCAAAGTGCTCCAATTGTCACGTCCTGTCAAGGCACCACCTCTATCCCCCTTTGCATTTCCTCAGGCCATCTCTAGCTCAAAACTTGTATCCATGGGCAGACCAAACCCCTGTGTCAAAGGCTAAATTTGTAGAGCTGTAACATTTTCAGTGTTTCCTCAGAGAGTTTATTTATTTGGTGAAGATCAACCAGGGGATGTACACTTCCAATGTAATGATGATAATAATAGTTTGATTAAAATAAAAGGACACCCAAGAGGGTTCATAGCTCCTCCTGTTGCCAGCCAGGACCGCCAGGTTTAGGAAGATGGGGATTTATGATGACTTATACTTGGATGCAGAATTAATGAAGGAATGAGTCAATATTTAGGAACCATATGATGAAACATGAATTGATTATCCTTCTGTTGCGTGGAGTCATGTTTTCAAACAACCATGTTTGGAAATGTTCCACTATATGGTAGTGGGAAGATTTGTGGCTTCTTTTAGAGTAGGCGTTGTTCCTGTTAATGAATCCAAAAAAAATGTTATGGATTGTCCATAGTGCTATTGCAACTATTAGTTCTCGCAAGGATGGGTGAATTGGTGAATCCATGTTGGAAGCAAACATGTTCCTAGCTAAACTGAAAGATTGTCCATTGCCTTGACCGAATAAGCGCGTGACTTCTTTCCAGATAGCTACCAATATTGTACATTGTTCTAAGCGGTGTACCAAGCTTCCATATTGGCCACATATTGTGCATGTGGAGTGGGCTGCATTTGACCGTTCTGCTGTGCGATACACTCTCCACATGCGTCTCCATATATGTGTCCATATCCTGGGTTGTAGTAATGGGTGGTATGTATCTCCAAATCATTATTTGGGTCTCCAGTCTGTATGGTATATCAATTAGATCCAGAGAGTCAATCCTGGCTATGGTACTAGGGTTTCGCTTTATTATGTTGTCTGTGATTACTTGACCAGAGAATTCTTTTCTGTAGTTATCCATGGGCAACCTCGGTGACTGGTCTGGTTACTTATTTGGATCTTCCACTCTGCTCTTCTCATGGCTAGAAATATATATTTGAAGTGTACAGAAGTGCCATGCGGTCCTTTAGCAGTTGGGTGAGATGCCTAATACTTAATTAAATAGTTTGGATGATTTGGATTTCTTAATCAGAGCGCTCATGCAAAGTTATATCTTGCTTCTATAGCCCAATGTATGTCTGGAAGGTCTGAACTAGTCACCTGAGCTATCCAGGATCCTAGTATATGGATCGCTTGCTTATGTAATTAGTTAGCCCCATACCTCCATCCCTCCTAGGGCAATAAAGTTTCAAGGCGCACAGGGACTTTGTGGTCAGACCAAAGCCATCAAGGTATTAAGTCATATAACGTGTTAAAAAGGACGGTGGATAAGCAATTGCATGATCCGTAAACCATATCATTGATAGTATTATGGATTTGGCTATTACAACTCGTCTAGTTAAACCTGTATGATGACTATTTAAGAAGGCTATGCGTTTTTGATATTTCATCTAGGAGGTGATTTTCCATCATAGCGTTGGCGTATCCCCCTGTCTTTAACCACACCCCAAGTGACAGACAGGTCCAGATTCCGGCTTGGTAGTGAATGGAAGTTCCAATGAGGTAATTGCTGATCTTCACCTCCTATGTCCAGTGAGGAGTCTTGATCTTGTGTTGGTCTGTTGACCAATGGTAGATGACGTCCAATGGGTCTGATATTTCTTCAGGAGTATAATTTCCGTTTTCTCAGCGTTCAGTGTCTCCTCAAAAAGATACACAGGTAATTGAGCGCCCCTTGACTTCTCCTGCAATAAAAAAAGCTCTGACCTTACCTCCTAAATGATGGAATCTTTGACGTGCATCAATAATCCTTCTGTTGATGAATCTGAAGGAGGTTGTAAAAAATTTCGGTCACTATATTTTAGGAGCCCCAGGTGAAGTGTAGGTACCTGACAGGTTGAACCCTGAGAGAGTGGATCTGTATAAAATCCCCTCCAAATTTATCTTCATCAAGTGTTGTGGGGTTTTGAGGTCATTTACACTGCCAGTGACGCTGACCAGCTCATTGCCACATTGGTTTGACTCACCCATTGTTTCCATACCCTGCATCCTATCCAAGAGTATACCCTTAGACTGCCAAAAACTCGCCTCTATTCTCTGTTTAAAAGAGTTCATCGTTCTTTCCCCCAACTTAGGTGTGACCTTAACCAAAGCGGAGGTTGTTGTCAATGGAGTGCGGGTTAGGGCTATCCTTTGTACTGGGTCCCTGGAGAACGTTGTGTCAACTAAACTTATGATGATAATAAAGCTGTTCCTGACCTCGACTATAATCAATAATTTAGAACTGCAGGCCCAAACAACACCTGCACCATTGGGGCATACTCTTATCTGCCCATCAGTTTTTAAAAGCTTATTTTTTAAGCTCCAGTGGTGGCCCTGGATAACGAACCTATGATCTACTCCTTGGTACCTAGTTTATACTTGAGTGTAAATGGATTATAAATTTAAGCAGGGTTATATCTCCCTGCTTAACTGCAAGATTCCACTTGATTTTGACCAATGAGGAGCTTATTAAAAAGGAATTTTCCTGTACAGTTGAGTATCTCTATTCCGACTTATACCTACATTCCACCATTGCAGGACAACATAAAAAATGTTGTCTCAATCAATGGACGCTCTGGAGTGAATCCCTTTACATGCTTTTTAAAGAGTGGTCATCAAGGCTTGTAAACTAAGGGTAGTTGACACTAAGATTATGTTGCAAATCCTACACAACTGCCTTCTGCACCTAATTAGCATCAATTAAGTTAGTCTTTTAGAGCCCAAGGTTTTGCCAGGCGTTCCAGACCCCGCGTATCAACGACCTATCAACCTCTTGTTAGGGAATCTCACCAAAAAGGATATGGTTGTAAAAGCATCAGGAGATCATAAGAGGCCCGCTTATTCCCTTTGAGGTAATAAAGCATGTTCACTGTATTGGGTCTATGGCGGATATGGGCTTACCCGCCAGTCAGACTTTATGTACTCTACCTTCCGTTAATTCTTTTATGTAATACCCCTAGATGAGCTGGATAAAGTCCACACCCTGCTTGATGATTACCACGACATTTTCTCCAAATCTGACACTGACTATGAGCATACGAAGGGTTGAACTCATACTATTTGTGTGGGGGAGACTTGACCCATACGCCTCAAACCCTATCAAAAATCAAAAGTTGAGGATCTACAGATGTGGACGGAGCTCAAACAGCTGCTAGATGATGGGTTGCTAGTGTCTTCCCAAAGACCTTGGTCATCTCCTCTCCTATTGATAAAAAAGAAGAGTGGAGGTCATGGGGTAGTGATGGACTACCGCAAATTAAACAACCTCACCAAGAAGGATAGTTACCCTATCCCCGCATTGATGACGCTCTGGCCCAACTCTCTGAGTAAAATTTTTCTCCTCCATGGACTTGGTTAGAGGGTACCAACAGATGGACCTTTCTCCACAGGATCAGGAGAAGTGTGCCCTTATCTGCAGCGAGGGTTTGTTCCAACCCACTCAGCTACCTCAGGGGTTGGTAATGTTCCTGCTACTTTTCAGTGGGCAATATATAACATTTTTTAGAAATATAATCTAAACTGTGTTATCTTCTACCTTGATGACATCAAAGTGTTCTCCAAGACGTTCAATGAGCATCTCACACACCTAAATATTTTGTTTCGTTGTTTGTGGGCATCTAATATCAAACTAAAGCCCTCCAAGTGTACTTTTTTCCAGAAGAAGCTGGATTATCTTAGGCACTCCAGTTCACAGGATGGAATTCAACCCCTAAAAGATAGTGTTGAAGCGACATCCAGACTTCATGCACCCAAAACCCTTTGTGATATTAAGGTATTATTGGGCATGATGGGGTATTACCATCAATTTATCCCAGAATTCGCCCATCTCAGCGAGCCCCTTGTCCGCCTGCTGGCTAAGAACCCCCTTCCATTGGGGTGCTGAACAAAAGGCCGCTTTTGAGAACCTTAAATCTGCTATTGCAAAAAAGGACGATGCTCCACCACCCTGACTACAGTAAGCCCTTCATCTGTTCACAGATGCATCTAACTACGCTAGTGGAGCTATCTTATCTCAATTGGATGAGCATGGGATTGATCATCACAAGTCCTAATTCATAAAATGTTTTTAAAAGATGAGCACAACTACAGCATCACTGAGAAGAAGTGCCTAGCTGTTTATCTCGCTGTAACATACTTTTGCACATTAAATATTGGACTCCCTTCAAAGTGATCACTGACCACGCCTCCCTAAAGTGGTTGCAGAATATGACGGGCCCCACAGGACGATTGGCTTTCTGGGCTCTATAACTCAAGCATTATGATATTACAATTGAGCTCCAGGTGGGAACTCGCCACATGAATGTAGATGGGTTGACACGGCTGCCCGTTATTCACTTAGACAATAGTAAAGCTGAGAGGTTACATGATCTCCTCATGACTCCTAAAACGTGTGCTGATGAAGATGAACCAGTACAGAAGATGCTAGCTCGACACTCCTGCAACACCAAGGTGGAGTGTGGGAAGTTATACAAGAAAATAGGGGTGCACTGGTTGCCCTATCTCCAGCTGTCAGCGAGAGTACCAAGGATCCTAGAGTATCAAACTATCATGCGCCATGATGGAGTCTGCATATCCTATGAGTGGGGAAAAGAGCGGTACTACTGGAAGGGCATCACGGAAAATATAAACGAAGTCTTGGATGCATTCCTGACCTGTAAAAAACAATCCAGCTTCAAGACCTAATATCAGTATCAACTCATGATGCCCCAATGACCCTTCCACACTATAAGCTTGGATGTGGTAGGTCCTCTACCTCAGACTACTGTGGCAACCTTTATATTCTGGTTAGAATTGATAATTTTACCGAATGGGTTAAAGCTGTTGCTCACCCCACTCAGACCGCTAAAGCCGAGGCCACTTTCGCACCAGTATATCTTCACCTTGTATGGGTGCCTCCAGGTCATATGTGACAATGAGAAAAATTTTACTTCTAGAGTGTTAAAGCTCCTTGCCGCTTCCCTGGGAGCCCAACAACTCCTCTCGGCCCCTATAACCCATCCACAAATGGTGCTGTAGAAAGAGTTAATGGAACCCTGGTCTCTATAGTTTGAAAAATGGCTAATTCTGACCCACTTCACTGGGATCTCTACTTATCCATTGCCCTCATGGCCTACCGGATTAACTACCATCACATCCTCAAGATGCCCCCTTTCCATGTGTTGTATGGAAGATAACCTGTGGTACTAGTTCTGCTAGAAAAAGATATTTTCTCTGACAGAACTGACTAGAGCAAGCCATAAAAGTTGGCCTAGCACATCATCCAACTACAAGTAGAATCTATAACTAACTTGGAAAAGACTGTCACTAAAGCAGACCAAGCAGGTAATGAGCTCTGGGCCACTCTCCCTTCCTTCCAAGTATCAGACTTAGCACTATTTTCCACATTGTATCACTCTTAAAGCGAGAAGCTTGTGTCTATCTGGGAAAGACCCTTTGTAGTCACATATAATTGAGGTATGAGTACTTTATTAAATCCCTTGCTTCTAGAAGTCACTGTCAACCGGGTCCATGGCCAGTTCTTGTGCCTCTATTCACCCCTTTAACAATCTTGAAGGGGGTAAAGTTTGACAAATACAAGTCCAATACTGAAAAAGAGCATTTTTAGATATAAACAGCAATAATATCACCAAAAGACCCTGGTTAATCTTCAGTGGAACCCCTCAAATTGGGGCAATACAATTTCCCCCGCTCCTTGTCCAAATAGGCCTACAGTTAGTATCAGAGTTATTCTAAATCATAGGCGGAATCAGGTGAGCCATTTGGAGGTCCCTCTGCATCCTACAGCTAATTTAGTTTAAACTAAAACATGGAGACCAGCCCTCTTTTATAGGGTTGGAGTTGTTCCCACAAGGTGCAAATATTTTCCAGCCCAATGATTAGGTCAAATATAATAAAAACTTACCTCACATATTTACCCTACCTGACATTTCCCTCCATTGGACGTTCCGTCAAAGTGAGGTAAATATCATAAGCTGGCCAAAATCAAATCCCCATATTCCCTAATTTGGACATTCCTAGCCTAATCTAAACTTCAAGCCTTGACAAAATTAAATACTAAGCACCAAGGTATTGAGAGGGTATGCTCTTTGACCTGCATCACCAGTTAAAAAAAATCGTACAAGATCCAGTTCTTTTATTCCTAAAAATTCTTATATTTAATTATAAGTGGTTTACAAATCCCCTGGTAAAATTATTCCACCAGTTGAGAATAATCTCTTTCATGCGGAAAAATTGTTATAGTTATGGAGCAAAAGGTCGCCAGCAAGCATACCAAAATCCTGAAATCCATTAGAAGTGTTTAGGTGTCCACTTACTCCAAAATTTAATTAGGAGGGGCGAATATATTGATCCCCATATCCACAATAACTTGTGAGCCAGAGGGTAATGTAATCTGATGGGAGCATAAAGAGGGATCTCATCTTCGGCATTTACAGCCTCAGTGGTAACTAAGTTTTGTCTCCTATTACTTTATATATGACTTTACAAATGGAGGATGGATATTCAAGTGCGCAGGTTCTTTCTTTTGGGGCTCCTTTACTTTTGACTGGGAATTTAGGTTAAATGGGATCCAATACCCTAATAACAAAAGGTACTTTTCTTTATAATAATGCAGTTGAACTTCTGCACCAATTGGGCCTCATATGCAACTTGTCTTTATTGTTTTCTAACATGATTATGGGGGCAGTGATTAGAAGCTTTCTAAATTTGGAGGTAAGGCGAAATATTCCCTGTTTGTTTTAGTAGTCCAATTACTGGCTATCCCATATTCAGCTACATGAATCAAGTTGTGAGCCATTTTTTGTTTTCTTGATAAGTCAGATGGATATAACGTTTACCAATGAGACAGTTATCAATTATCGCTAAACCTTTAACCCCATGAATGTCTATCTCTACTCAAACCACCAAAAATCTGAACTAGAAAGTAACAGCTAGCAGGCTATCATTAGTAATTTAGTGAAGCAAGTGCAGGACTTTTCCTAGGCTGCACTTGGAGCTGTTCAGGACATTAAAGGTTTTATCTTCCAGCGCTTGGCTTACCATAGAGGAACTGACCTCCAAGATTTTCTGGGGGTAATTGTTCAATATATAACAAAGAAATCTACAGTCTTTATTTACTTGGATATAGATAGGTACATTGACTTCTTCCAGGGCAGCTAACACAAAACATCTAAGGTTCTTGAAATATAATTAGTACTAGAAAAAGGGCTTTGAAGCACTTTAGTGTCATCAGCATTTGGAGTCTCCTTCCCCATACTGACTGATCTTTTTCTGACTTAATTAGGAAGATGCAAAAAGTGTCTATAGTATGATTGTTTTTCTTTTAAAAAGTGTAGTATAATTTGGGTGTAGGCGACTTGGGGGTATAATCGCTTGCTCTTGGAGCTGAGGTTTTTTAGTATTATCAGAACATGTGGGCCAGTAGGTTTGTAGGTTGTCCAGAATCTCCAAAATGGTTTTTATGATATGGTGAAGAGACGTTCAATTAGACTTTACCGCTTTAAGATAAAGTAGAATATTAAGCATATTTTTAAAAGCAAAAAATGAGGTGATAATACTTTCATCTAAAGTAAGATGTTTTCCACCAATCAACTTTTGAGCCTCAAGATAAAAATGATGAGCAAACTCAGCTAAGGTTTCTCCTGATTAAGGATTATGCCCAAAAAGTTTGCTTTTGTTTGGATAAAATAAAGTTGCTTTTAAATTTTCAAATCAAGGAAGTCTTAGCGCCATCCCAAGTCCAGAAATGCATTAGACATGGTACCATAATGCCTTGAGCTACACAACTAAGACATTTAGTTAAATGCTTAATCTGTTGGGTTTCAGTGACTCCTTCCTTATCATTTTCTTAGCAAAAATAGGAAAGAGAGGATACTCTTTTTGCCTGGGACGTACTTCTCTTTAACAACGGTTTGAACGTGCCATTGGGGCGTTAACAGACAAATGATGTGGACTGACAACAAATAGAAGTTATCACCAAAAGAGGAAATGCTATTGCTGGGAGATTTATGAGGATAAAAGAGTCTATCTCACTTTGTAAGTTGTTAATATCCTCAATTTTGAATCTAACCAATAACGGGTGGCACAAATGTGAAAATTGGTGGCAATGAGCGGGGTAACTTTTTAATTTTTTGCTTCTAAGCTCAGTAGTTGCATCACAAAGTCTGAGTTGGCATCCTTCAAGAGCAAGAATCATTTTTTCCATCCCATGCATAATAGCAGATAACTTTTCTAAGAGTTTAAGGCGTACATGATCTAAAGAGGGTCTAACGCCAAATTGTTATTGCTCATTACAATAATAGTTGCACCATGGACTCAGGGTTGACCTGGCAGGGAGCGCCATTTTTTCAGGTCTAAGGGGTATTTCGCTTGTCCCTTTGATATTTAGGACCAGTAAACCCGTAGTTCCAGGGTGCTGGACTAAACATATTTTTTTCTGTCAGAAAATCCACTAATAATTTCAAATCTCACCTTAATTCTCCTAAATTTGGGTCTAATGATTTACCCTCTAAGTTCAATGATTCCTCATCTAATTTAGGAGACTTCCCGTTGTCTAAAAAAGAATACACTTCCCCAAGGTTCCATCCAACAATCAAAATTTTTGATAATCAGAACATGTCTGATAAGAGCTATTCTTATAAACTAGAACATCTCCAATCATCTGTTAATGATAAAGACCTTTCCTCATCAGTGACATGTTGATCACTTTGAAAACCTAATAAATCACACCCTATAAATATTCCTGATTTCAATTAATAAAGATATCTCAAATACAGATCTGTTTTTATTCAACCTAATAAGTTGAAATTATACATTCCTTACTTAGCAAGAAATCTCACTAAGACGACGCTAGACCTTAGATTTAATAAAATAGACATTTTTGAAGTACCTGAACTCAAGTTTCTATGTGAAATCCAACACTTTACTTGGCTGAAATTTTTTCCTCAGTATAGGTAACTGGAGCCATAAATCCTAACTATTAATTTTCCCTGATTAAGTAGAGTAGGCCAATTTAACTTAAATGGCAAAAGAGATCCCAATTTACTTCTTAGAAAAGGATTCTAAGGAAATTCAGGGAGGTTTATTAAGTAAATCTCCAAGAGGCTCAAGGTAAAATCTACTTTATTACAAATCAGGAATTCTGCAGAAGGATGGTCAATTTTAATCAGTAGGATTCACTCACCGCATGAATTGGGTATAAACCTCAAGGTTAAAAGGCTTCAGGTGAATAATATTTGACCACATTAGTCTAAGATTGTACCCAATATTGAGAGGGCTCAAAATTAATCAGGGATTGTCCCCAATATTAAGAGGGCTTAAAATTAGTTGGGGTTATTCCAAATACACGTTTCAGCTATTTTTAGGATTGTATATTTTTCCCATAATCTGCCTCATGCAATCCTTTGATCCAGGCAGGAATCCTTACAACCTTTTGTCATGATTCCTACCCAAATTGGAGATTTGGATGAGGTATATGATGAGAAACAAACCCCAGCTGTCAAAATAGCTGAAGTTATTATTGGGGATACTCCCCAACGAATTTCCAGCCCACTTGACATTGAGACAATCCCTGACTAATGCAGTAACACATTATTTAACCAAAACTCCCTAATATTGGGGTTCATACCCAATTTATGTGGCGTGTGAATACTATTTTACTGAGATTAATAAGCTTGCTGAAGAATCCCCAATTTGTAACAATTATAAATTCTTAGCTTGGACCGCTTGGAAATGGACTGGGTAACCTCCTTGATCTCTATTATGATTTCAATTCTAAGCAAATAAATATTACACTCTTTTCGCCACTTTTAAGTTAGACTGCTTTCCTCAATTTATTTAAAGAAGTAGTAATAGTTAGGATATTGCACTACAGGGAAGTTAACCTGAAGAAAGCCTTTCTGATTAAGTAAAGCAATTACATAAAATCCAGCACCCAGGAACTTTGGGTTTCCTAGCCTATAATTAAAACAGGGATAAGTGGTATAAACCTTGATACCAACAAAACTTGTGCTCCTGCCAGGTTTACCCTGAGCTTGCAGTGCAAAATATTACTACTATGAACAAATTGGTGTCAGATCCCTCTTCAGATCAGTAATGCCTTAAACTCTTGGCAAATTACCCGCTATGTTGCTTGGTAAGGAGAAAAGGATTATCGCTTAGTAAGCAGCATCAATTTGAGCTTTAAGATGCGACCACTGAGCTTAAAAGCAAATTTTGGAAGTTAACCCCTATTTCATCACAAAATAGGTCCTTTGTGCAAATCATGATTGGATAGATTCAATGATTGAAAATATCAACGCCTTAGAAATAAAGTGGACGCCCTTTACTCTTACAATCTTCCAGCGATATCAGTTTCTCTTTTGGTGAAAACGTCCCCATGTTGTCAGTACAAGTCATTTGGCTGTTAACCCCTAGTAGCAAGTTCAAACTTTCACATAAAGAAAAGTACGTCCCAGGCGAAAGGAGCATATTTTCTTTCTTATTTTGTTATAGAAGTGCTATGGAGGAAGTTACTGACACATAACAGCGCAAACACCTAACTGAATGTCTTAATTGCATAGCTTAAGACATTATGGTACCTCATCTAATGTTTTCTGGAGTTTGAATGAATCCAAGGCTGCCTTACTTTAGAGATTTTGTAGTAACCTAACTTTATCCAACCAAAATTAAACTTTTATGGGCATAAGCCTTAATCAGGGAGAAACTTTGACTGGGTTCATTCACCGTTTTTACCTTGAGGCTAATATTGTTGGTCTCAGGAAAACTTCTTACTTTAGATGATGCTATCACCACCTCATTTTTGGCATTTAAAAATATGCCTAATATTCTACTATATCTTTAAGCAGTAAAGTCTAATTGGACGTCTCTTCGTCATATCAAAGAAGCCATTTTGGAGATTCTGGCCAACCTACAAACACTGGCCCACTCTTTTTAATAATAATAACAAGACTTAGCTCTAAGTGTTAGCGATTACACCCCCAAGTCGCTTACACCCAAACTATACTACACTTTAGAGAGTAATAATCATACTATAGACAAATTTTTTTCTTATGCAGGTCGGCAAAAGATCAGTCAGTATAAGGCAGGAGGCTCCCTATTATTATGACACTCAAGTGCCTTAAAACCCCTGCTATAGCACTAATTCTAATATTAACACCTTGGGATGCTTTGTGTTAGCTGCTCTGGAAGAAGTCAATGCACCTCTTTTGTATCCAAAAAATAAAGACCTTAGCTTTCTTTTTTATATATTGGGCAATTACACCAGCAAATTTTTGGAGGTCAGTTCCTCTATGGAAAGCCAAATGATGGAAGATGAAACCTTCAAAAGTCTTGAACAGCACCAAGAGTAGCCTAGGAAAAATCATGCACTTGCTTTACTAAAATCTTAATGACAGTCTACTAGCCGTTACTTCCCAGTTCTTATCTTCAGTGGTTTGGGTAGATGTAATTGTTCATAAGGTCAAAGTTCTGGCAATAATTAATACTGGACACCAGTTAACGTTATATCTTTCCATTTTATCTTGAAGGCTAAAATGGCCCCAGACTTGATTCACAAAGCTGAGTATAGAACGTCAGTTAGTCAGCCTCCTAAGGCGATAGGGGCATATTTTTCCTTGCCTCACCAATTTGGGAAACTTTTTATTATTGCCCCACTATTGTGTTAGAAAATAATAACTACAAGTTGCTTATTGGGGTCCAACTGATGCGGGCGTTCAATTGTATTATAAACCATAAGGAAAAATACATCTTGCTATTAGGTTCTCAGATCCTATTAATATATGACTTCCTAGTCAAAAGTAAAGGAGTTCTTAAAAAACAAATGAGCCTCCTAGTATATCCTTCATCCACTTGTAGAGTTGATTATCAGGTCTTAGGAGGAAAAACTAAGTTACCCCCTGAGTGGTAAACGCCAAAGATGGGATCTCTCTGTACGCATACCATCTGACTACAATACCCTCTGGCTCCCAATTCATTGTGTATATAGGGTCAAGCTCTTAACCCCTCCTGATCAAGCTTTGGAGCTAAGTTGACATCCAAATCAGTCTATCAAAGAAGCGCTGACCTGTCCGGGATTTTGGATCCTGCTTACTGGAATATTATATCTATCTTATTAGGAAATCTAATGGGTCAAACCTTCCAAATCCTTTGGTATGCCCTTTTGCTTATTTATAACTATGTTTTATTGAAAATATTGCCAATGTGAGTTGTTTTGGCTCTTTACAAGGTTTAGGGTTCGATTTTCTTCCCACCATATCTCTGGTTAAAAGTAGAATTATAGACAATTTACCCCTAACAAACCCCAGAACTTCAAAGACCCCCTTGAGGAGTATTGTGATATATTTTCATTGGGACTAAGTGATTTTGGAAAAATGTCTGGGGCATTTTACCAAGTTGAGATTGAGGTTCACTTTTATTCTAATCTTGGCCATACAGAAAATCTAAGTTGAGGATGAACAAGTGGTCTTAGAGTTACAGCAACTTTAGGAAGTTTGTTTACTTGTGCCTTCTAGAAGTCTATGGACTTCCCCGCTCATATTAATTCAGAAAAAGTTGGTGGCCACACGTTGTCATAAATTATCGCCGCCTCAATTTAATCACAAGAAAAGATAGCTTATCATTGTCATGTATAGATGACTCCTTACGCTTGATTTCAAGCTACCACTATTTTTCATCTATGGATCTTGCTAGTGGGTACTGGCAAGTTAAACTATCGCTAGAGGATAGGGAAAAATGTGCCCTCATCTGAAGTGAAGGATTGTTTGAGCCCACTCAAATGCCGCAGGAGTTTGTATTGCCCCTGCTACCTTCCAACGCGCCATGGATGGACTTCTAGGTGATTTAAAACGGTCTTATGTGTTAGTTTAACTTGAAAATATTCCCATTTATCAAGAACTTTTACCAAGAACATAGATCATCTTTGGCAAGAGTTCCAGTGGCTAGCGCAAGTTTAATTAAAACTAAAGCTATCAAAATGCTTCTTATTTCAGAATGAAATGTATTTCTATCCATAAAGTAGGGAAAGCTGGAATATCCCGTTGGACAAAAAGGTCCTGGCCATTACCAAAATGTCTCCCCCCAAATCCCTATGTGATGTACAAGTTTTTTGGTATAATGGAATATTATCGACAGTTTATTCCCCACTTTGCAAAACCTCTGAACCTCTAGTATATTTACTGAAGAAAAGGGTACCCTTCTAGTGGAAATAAGAAGAACAACAGGTCATTGACCTGCTAAAAATCTGTTTCTCCCACGCTCCAGTACTTATACATCCTGATTTTGACAAACCTTTTCTCCTCTTTACCAATGATAGTTATATAGCCATCAGAACCATACTATCGCAGCATGAAAAAACTTAGTAGACCATCCTATTGTTTACTATAGTAAAAAAATTCTACCCAGAGCCCAATGCAACTATAGAGTTACAGAACGTGATGCTTGGTGAAAATACTTGCTATTAAGCATCTCTGACCTTATTATATGGGAAGCTGTTAAAATTATAGGGTTCTTTATTCTTGGCTGAAAAGTCCAAAATTAATTGACTGTACAAATTTGTTGTGCAATTCTCCGAGTTGTCTGATATTAAGATGTACACATTTGATAATAGTATGGATACTATTATCTGTAGCTGGATAAAGTACTAGTATTGGGTCCAACGCTTGACCAGTATCATCTTGAAATAATCAGGATGTCTTCAATAGGGATTCATTCCCATATACCACCTAACTCAATCCAAATTCAGATCCTTGTTTACGGTTGCTCTCTGGTGACACACAGTTGGCAGCAATACCTAATTCAGTTCAGCTTCTCTTTTATTCTCTGGATCCATGCTCAGATCCTTACTCTTTATCCTAAAGAGTCTCCCAATTAGAGCACACAGCAATAATATCCTTGAGAAAGTGTAGAACTCAAAATAGATTTTGGTATAATTATTTGTATAAGTATAAGTATATCTGCCTTCTTGTATATGTATATTTTATTAGTGACTTCTTTGGGGAATTTATAGTGGGAATTCGGTGCCCAACCCTCAGTTGGTACCTCCTCAATGAAAAGGCAGCCGTTGCCATTTAATTACCCATCCTCATCTTGACAGCGATGGTCTTCCACATCCTGGCTATGATTCCATCATTGGACATCCTCGAGACCTAAACCAAAAAGAGTCAGATAACGTGTCCCTAACGTTTTCCTCTCAATCCCAGAAAACCAACCATATTTGGCAAGCTGTCATGGGCGGGGATCCCAGACCCCATCCGTTTCATCCTGGAAATGCCCACACGGTGGCATTCCAGGTGGGCAACCTAACCAGACAGACTTAGGCACAGGCGAGGCGAACCTTTTCTCATCAAATCTTGGAAATGCCCATGCGGCGGCAAATGGAGTGATGAGGCCAGACTGTCACTAATACGAGGTCCCCTATCACAAACCCAAACCCAAAAATATCAGGTAAGCGAGGTGCAACACCTCAAAAGAACTTTATTTTTATTTTAAAAATAATAAAAGACCAAACCGGAGGGGACCAAGGCCAAGACTTAGAATTCCAACTTGGAATTTGAGAAGGTCAGGCTTGACTTTTATAAAGTCGCTTCCAAGGAGCCTCTCTTATTCATTCCTTAAGCCTGCTGAACTTAAGGAATGGTCGGAGAGGCTCAGCCCAGCCCTCCGAGTCTGACCACCCACTCTACCATACCCAACAATTCCAATTGGTTTAGTTTGAATTAACTGAACAAACCAATTGTAGTGCAACGTTCGTAAATTCATCCTTTCGGATGATTTCTGTTTGTTACACAAGCGACCTGCTTAAGTAATAGGACTTGTTACTATCAAGGTAGGTCGCAAACCAATTGATCAATTTGCTAGTTGCAGGCGGCATCACTCGCCTCAAAACTTGATCCTTAAATCCCAATTGGTCTGTAGTGAAACCTGACCAATCCCAAACAGTACACCTGATAGTTAATCATTGATCAACTATCAGATTCCCCTATTTTGAGGGCAACTCTGCCCAATAAGATCTTAAGAATTCACTCAGATTAATCTCCAATGGATTCAACTCATTCAAATAGCCTAAAAATCCCCCAAACTTTGTTACCCTGAAATCAGGGTCAACCAATGTTTAACTCACTTCAATATAGGGAATTATCCCCTAGCAACCCCTTGGTAATCTTGTCAGCTGAGGATATGGGAAAAAATCCTTATAGAAGCAATGCACCATAATTACTGACCATGCTTCCTTGCAATGGCTACAGCAAATGAAGGACCCAGACGGGTGATTAGCCCAATGGGCTTTAAAACTACAAAACTATGACTTACCCTTATTCATCAACCAGGGCCAATACACCAAAAAGCGATTACCTATCCCAGCTTCCCATATTAACTTTTACTGACCCTGAAGAGGATTGACTCTATGACCTCCTAACTCAATTGCAATTATGAAAAGGCAAATCCTCAACCCCAAAAGAAATTAGCAAAAAGAACGACTAATTCTCAAGTCAAAACAGGCCAACTGTAAAAACTTGTGTCCTAAAAGTAGTTGCCCTATGTATAACCTTCATCTTGAACTGATGTTATATTGGAGGGA
Organism: Massospora cicadina; assembly: GCA_022478985.1. NCBI lineage: Eukaryota > Fungi > Entomophthoromycota > Entomophthoromycetes > Entomophthorales > Entomophthoraceae > Massospora > Massospora cicadina. The sequence goes on along the minus strand of JAKSZP010010989.1, from coordinate 23,437 downwards.
ATTGGCAAATCAGCCATGGGGAATTTGAAAAGCCTACCAGTGGCTCAAGGCTCAATGCTATTGGGAAGACCTGTTTTTAATCCAATATGTATAAGAGTCCTGCCTGGTATATAAAAGTCAAGCCGGCCTAATTCCTAATCTCAACATCCAGTGGTTCCACCCTGTGAACCCTTCCATACTATTATATTGATGTTTTGGGACCTCTCCCTCAAGACTCTAATGGTCATCAATCCTCCTTCTAGCCGTGGATCATTTAATTAAGTGTATTGAAGCTGTATTGGTATCATCTGCTTTGGCAAAAGCTACCGCCACATTCTTATATAATCAGATTATCACCCAGCATGGGTGCCCTAATATAATTCTCTACAATAATGGTCAAAACTTTCAATCATCGCTGGTGAATGATTTATTCAAACTGATGAGATCCACCCAGGTATTTTCCACTCCATACCATCCTGCAACTAATGGACTATTAGAGTGGGCAAATGGTACTCTAACTGCCATTTTCCAGAAAATGTCCACAACTGACCCTCTTCACTGGACCCAATATTTGCCTAGTGTGATTCTGGCTTACATTTTAAGCTATCACCAAGTATATAAGATGTCACCCTTACAGGCTTTGTATGGAAGAAATCCACAGTTACCATCTAAAGTGCAGGTCGTGTTGGATCAAGTTTTATCAGATGCTCCTGAAGTTACTATGTGAAGCATTGCCAATGAAATAATCTGACTCCAGGCTCTAACTTCTAAGAACACATCTGCTACAACTATAAGAGAAACAAGTTGTTTTAATGGCAAACATGTACTTATGTACACTCAGCTGGGTGACCTAGTCCTATTCTACCTCCATCAGCTGGGAGGTTGTGATAACAAATTTGGGCACCAACTGGTCAGGGACCTACAAAGTCATATAAAAGCAGGGCAACAAACAGCCAATTGTTAAGGTTTTTCAGGGTACTTTTGTAAATCAAGTATATATCCATTTTCATCGTCCGTTTTCCCCCTACACCAAGATCTAAAGGGAGGCATTATCAAAATTTTTACCCAAATTGGAGATTCAGATGAGGTAGATGATGGGAATCAAACCTGAGCTATACAAGTAGCTGAAACCATAATCAGGATAATCCCCAGTAAATTCCAGCCTTTTTGACATTGGGGACAATCCCTGACTAATGCACTCACATATTATTTGCCCAAAACTCCCTAATATTGGGGTCCATACCCAATTTATGTGGCTTGTGAATACTATTTTACTGAGATGACTAATCTTGCTGAAGAATCCCCAATTTGTAACAATTATAAATCTTAGCTTGGACTGCTTGGAAATGGATTGGTTAACCTCCCTAATCTCTATTACAATTTTGATTCTAAGAAAATAAAGATTACACTCTTTTTTCCACTTTTAAGTTAAATTGGACTTCCTCAATTTATTTACCAATGTAATAATAGTTAGAATATTACACTACAGGAAAGTTAACCTGAAGAAAGCCTTTCTGATTAAGTAAAGCGATTACATAAAATTCAGCACCCAGGATTTTTGGGTTTTCTGGCCTATAAAAACAGGGACAAGTAGTCTAAACTCTTGGTCCTGACACCCCTATTAAAATGCTTCTATTATCAGGACTTGTTATTATGCGGTTAGAAAAACAATCAAAAAAATTATACTAACCTTTAAACGACCAATTTTGACTTAATTTGTATAGTATCTTGGAAGTTGTTCCAGGAGTAAAAATTTATTATATCAGAAGTTTGAAAAAACTGATTGTTTTGTAACTTTTCTATACAATATTCTGCTTAATCAACCTTTTCAGGGGACTGAGGTCATGAAATTAGGGAATATCAAAGTGATTCAAGGAGGAACTATAACCTGTGAGTTAGTTTACATTTGTCATGCGCTACAAGGTGCCCCAGGTTTGGTATCTCTGAGTGTGTACATTTACCAAAGTGGTCTTCCCAACCACATGTACATCCACCAACTTTCTGAAAACACCATGAGATTTTTCCCTGATCATGAGCTGAGGATAAAGGACTGAGTGAGGGACAGATCATGCAATTTGGATCAGGTAGGACAGTTTATGGCACATTAATAAGAATTAAGGATTAGGGCTCTGAGCATACTGATGCTGGTTAATCCTAAACTAAAGTCATTGGCTGCACTAAAGTTTGTGGGTATTCTGCCCACAAAATTTCAGCAAAGGGTTATTTGGTGGTACTGAAGAAGTTCTAGCAAGCTTCATATTGTTAGCCTAGCACATTGATGGTTTTTAACTATCATTTTTTAGCACAGGTGGTCCCAACCTAAAGGGGGGATACACCAATCTGTTTTCTAACTATCATAAGCTTCAAAATTCATGACAATTTTGATTATAATATTACATAAAAAATTATTTGAGGTGGGTCAACCTTGGGACAAATATACCACACTGAGAATGTTTTTCAGCCAATACAGGTTTCAAACTCAAAATCCGCACTAGGGGTGGAAGCAGTTTTACCCTCTTGGCTAACTACCCTTGATTATAATATTACATAATAATTTGATAATTACCTAGGTAGCTATTATAAATAGTCAGAGTTTTATTCTATGAGGTTTACACCATGCAAAATCTTTAAATTAATCTTAGAGCTCTAACTTAATTAAATATTTATTTATGCTTTTATTATCATGATATAAGACATACCTTCAGGTTCTATTGCAATATAAGGATAAGCTTAAAAGATTCAGAACACCAAATTTAGCTAATATCCAAACCTCAAATACACCCTTGAACAATGATGGGTGAGGGCCAAGCATTTCCAGGGGGAAGTTAAGGAGTCTACATGTAACTCTATATTTGACATCTACTGCCCCAAAATAACGTAGTATATAAGGTGGTCAAAGATGGGCTGTTAATATTACTATCTAATTAGAAACTCAATCTCTTATCAAAACTTACCTCCACAAAGATTGGTTTCATATGCCTCCACTTTCATGTTTGATTTTGGTCATACCTGAGTTCTAATACATCAATGGTAGGTAAATCAATCCTACTTGTTAGTATGGGCTCAGACATTAAAATTTAGGATTAAGACTTACCCTTCAAACCTCTTATATCAGGTTTCTTTGACTAAATTATTTGTTGGCTGAATTACTCAAATTAATTTAAATATTACTGACTTTATTACGTTAATAATTCTTGGTCAGTCCTAACCTCAAGTATCATAGATGAGGTCCTAAACAGTTTATTCTATCCTATATTTCTCAATTTGAATAAAGATCTGCTCCCTCCTTCTTTGGTTCTAGACCATTCATAATTGAAGCCTTTCAAGTATAGACCATGACAACTACTAAATTGCAATAAACACCCCTTTGGAGCCTTGCCACCAGCCACCCTCATCCTTATTCTAGTAGCATTTTCTCTATTACTGTTTCATTGCCTCCATCATCAAGTTATGGCCTCAACCTACTGTTCAGTCCTCTCCTTGACCTTTGTATCAAAATATCTATTGATTTGGTATTGGATCCCATATTGCCTTACAGGCAATTGGGGGTATAAATACTCTCCTAACATGCCTATCTTTATAATTTCCTTAAATTTTATAAAAACATCAAATTGAAAACTAGCGCTTGCTTTGTTAAATTTAGATATTATAACATAAATAAAGATAGATTATATGTATTTATCAACTATTATATGGAGGGAGGATACCCCAGTGGTAGAGTATAGACCCTCTACCACTGCCTCCCGAGTTTGATCCCAGTAATGGACTTTGGGTAGGGGACGATTTTGACTGTGTTGGTTTTGCGCACCAATGCCCCAAACTAAGATAGCAAATAGCAAAGGCGGTCCATGGAGTTCCCGGCCTATCATATGCCACACATGGAGGTTTTCTGGGTTTTATCCTCCTTTCCCATTCATTTGATTTCCCCTAATCAGTGCAGTATCATCCCCAGGTCAGCCCACCTCAAATAAAATTTAAAAGTTATTAACTATTATATGCTACTAAATGAGATTTTTATTAGAAGTTTAATTTATTTTAGTTGCCACACTTATATTTATATTTAAGATAGCTTGTGTAAGCCTCTTATTGCCTATACTGTATAGTATTTGTAATTTCAGGGATACATCCCCTGTGTGTTGATAGGTCCTCTTACCATTTCCAATTAAAAAGGCTCCAAAGAGGGTGGCTGTACCCCTTGTCACCCAGGGCAATCTTGCCCACATGGTAGACAAGCACTGGGTAACAGCCCTCTCTTTTCAGATCCCTCCTCCAGTGCCCATATTCACCTCACCCAAACTTGTGTGCCTGATCAGGGAAATTTGCACCAAGATCACCAAAATAAAGTTGATCAGCCCAAAAATGAGTGGAAATGAGCCCAATGATTGAAATCAAAATAGTCAAAAAGGAACAAAGATTGATTCATTGGCCAGAATTGATGACAGTTTTGATTTGGCCATCACCATGATTGTCAAAATTAACCCCCTCCCAGAATTGTCAGGGATGATCCCTGACATGCATGTAGCAGCATCAGACACAATCAACACTAGTTCAAAGCTCCCTTCTGGTAAATCAGGTGTTGTAGCCAATACAATGCTTTTGACTGAATGAATGGCCTAGCAACTGGGCATGGGCAGGTTGGGCATCCTGAACCCATTCCCAACCAATTAGGACTGCCCCTATGTAGGGTGGCCTTGGGGGATTCCCATTGCTCATCAGGCCAGATACTGTCATGCCAACTGCCAGAAATGCAGTTGAGTCTCAGTTTGGGCATTTGAGGTCAAACTGACAGCAACTTGTCCTACCACTGAACCCTTCAATTTCAGTTTCCAGTGAGCTTATCTTCCCCCATTCCTGAATATTCACCAGTTAGGTTGAACTTGAGGGATCTGATCCCAGCTTGTTTTCTCATCACTCAACCACTATTTAATCAGTTGCATTGCACTGACAAAATTTTTAATCAATATTTCTTTTTTATTTTCTATTAAAAACCTTACTCTAAATATAGTCTTTTATGATGAAAAATAAACCACCCTTTCTGCCAGCACTCACTCATGCCTCAGGGTTAATAGTTATATTCATCTGGTATTTTATTATATGCCTGTATGAGATTTTGGCTCAACAGCAGTTACTGGAAAAACTCCTTTCTAGTTTCATATCCATCATACCAGCAGCAGTGCCCTTGGCATTCTGGTTTGCTGTTTGGGTGCTCCAGCATCTAGGCTGGAAGGCTGGTCTAATTCTAACTTGCTGTCTGCCTGACAGTATTTAATTAACTCTTAAAATCAGTTGATCAGATTTTTCATAAGAAAAATCATTACAGTTACTTCCATGTTAACTGAAAGTTTACATTGAGATATTATACTTTTAAAAAAGGCACAATTATTAGAACTATTGCTACAGTAACATATGAACAAATTATAATAAACTACAAAATTAAGCTACATTATTTAAGCTTAGAAATATGTGACATTTTAATAGGTTTATATGGATAATTACAATAAGGTTTAAGCTTTTAGGCTTTATTATAGAAAAATACATGATATTCTTAAACCTATGAAGAGCTAAGTACAAGAAGCTAACAAGGATAAACTCAAAGCGATGTTTAAGAATTACTTATGCATCAATATAAACTATATACTAGATTACTAGACTCAAGGTATCAACATATGAGGTACCACAAACTTAAACTATTAAATTTTTGTGATTGCATTTACCTTAGAACGCTTTTTGATTAACTTCCAGAGAAACTAAAATTCAACTGTCAAGTCACATATACATAAAACTTAAAATGTAAGTTATATTCATTTTAGTCTGTCAGATCTTAGATTTCTCATATATCTACTTTACCATAAGATTTACTATCAGTAGGATCTAGACTTAGAAATTCATTTTGTCTTTTGCTATAGTTTTTAACATTATTTAGATAATCTCTGCAAAAAAAGCTTACAAGGGTTATAGTAGAAAAACTTGGAGTGCTACACAAATTTTACAAACATGATAAAATAATAACTAGATTCTCTGATGAAATGACATTATACATAGTAAAAGCCAAATCAAGTGTCAATTTATGACCATTAGTGCTGGTTTCTTATTTTCTCTATAATAGATATTTATTTTAATGAAACATGAATGCAATACAATCTTAGAATTACTTTAAATAGGCAAGTTATCATTAAGCGCAAATTATATTATACTCCCATTTAGGTTTTTCCCAGCAGAAATTTTTTTATCTGCTTGTATTTCAGGCATATTAAGTATTGTACACATTGACACTTTAAATTTTTAGCAGCTATTTATTCATTATAAAAACATATATTGACTCAGTTATTAATTTAGTATGAGTATTGAATCATATTTAATATATAAATAAAGTATTTTTATATGAGTATTTACTATAGTCTTTCTGACTAAACTGAGTTGAAAACTACCATTATATCTAATCATTTAATAAACAGCAAGTTGAGTCAAGCATGAGGTACATAAAAGGGTAAATTTTGAAAAAAACCTAAAAATTAAGATTTAAGATATTAACTGTGCACAAGTGTTGGTGCAAGGATATAAACAGCTTTAACCTCAAATATCTTATATAAATTTTTATGCATTATATAGAACAGATAGGTGTATATTAGTTAATAAAGGTAACCTTGTAAAACTTGACTAGGTGCATAATAGAATCAGTAGTAATGAAACAGTATTTGTCTTTAACCCTTACAATAATTTTCAAAAATTCTTTATTTTTTGACCCTTAAATTTAGCAAGAATTTCTTGGCCACTGTTTACACTTTTTATAATTTTTTTAATCCTTGTCTGTAACATAAAGATTCAGTAAATTTTGGAATAAAATATATGTAACCCTTATTTTATGGATGCATATATTCATTTTTATATTTACATCACCCTCCTTTTCTGGATGCATATATGCGCTTTTAGATTTACAAAAAAAAACCCATTTTTGAATGCATATATGCATCAGATCAATGAAAGGTTTAATATGTTTAATAAGTACAAATTAATCTTGAATGGTAGTTATAAAAAGGACAATTTAGCCTGTTACTAAAATATTGTGTATCAATAGATATTGTAATAAGTCAACTTGAGATATGTCTTTATCAATTATAAGTAGAATTAATAATTTCAAAAAAGCTTTAAGGGGAGTAAAGATACCATTTTATTGAAAATTTTCAATTTTTGTTTTTAAAGGGAACTCTATCTGAAATTTGCCGATTAATTTGGTACAAAATTTATTTAATTTGGTTGACTGGAAGCATATGTAGTCTAATTAGCTGCATAGGGTATTTTTAGGATTTTATAAACCATTGGTCAGTTAACCCTTTCAATGATTTTCTGCAAATGCGTCCAAAGAATAGGGCTTGATAAAAATCTAAAAACGTATATATACTAAAAAATGAGGCTTATTTAAATCTAAAAATGTATATATACATCCAAGAAATAAGGGTTATGTTATGTATTTTTAGATTAAAATAACCCTCATTTTTTGGATGCATTGATGCGCTTTTAGATTTACATAGGCCCCATTTTTTGGATGCATATATGTGTCAAATCATTGAAAGTGTTTAGGAGGCAATATCTTTGAGAAGGAGAAAATGGATGCACCTTGACAATGCAGAAGACGAAGACTATAGTGCTGGAGGGTTTTAGCTGTTTTCCTATTAAAAAGTGAGTTTTTATTTACATTAATTTATGCAATTAAGCTATTTAAGTTAATTTATTTAAATTAATTAAGTTGCAATTTCTGAAAACTTATCTTTTTCAGACAAATAACCAATTTTCTCAAGAACTATAAAAAACATACTCTTGATTTTTTCACAGTTTATTTATAATAACCTTTTGATACTATACCTCTGGAATGTTAGAGATAGCTTGTATATTTGCAGTAAATGCACAAATTTAAGGAAAAATTGTAAAAAATACAACAAAAAATGTATCCTAACTCCTAGAATATGTACTTCAATTAATTTAAAGGAGTAAGTAAAGCAAGCATGTATATATGCCCTGCAAAAATTTCATTAAGTTGAATGAAGTAATTCTTGAGAAAATGGGTCATAAAGTTAGCAAATTTATCATTAGTGGGATAGGCCATTCATACTTCCTTTAACTAAACGTTTAATTTAATTGTCGATGAGTGCATTCCAAGCTCGTAAAAACAAATAGTTAATTAGTTAAGAAGTATTTTAAACGTGAATAAAATAAATGAACATGGTAATATTGTATTTTCATAAGGTTTGCTTGTTTTTTATAGCAAGATCCGTGTAGCAAGTTTTCAGGCATGCAGGCTCTAAAAGAACTGAATGAGAATTTTTTTTATAAAGTTAAATGAAAAGTAAAAAACAGATGCATAACTTGCATGACAAAACCTTATCTTAAAGTAGACCTTGTTGAGATTTTCTAAAGCTGATTTATTGAATTGCTTCACTGTCTTGAGAAAAAGTTTATGCATAAACTCAACAATTTGTACAATTGTCACTTCGTTACTTAACTTTTAATCATTCAAAAACCATTATACAATTACCAGCTATGTTAATTTAAAACGCGTTTCACGGCTTTTAGTGATCGAGTAAAATAGCTTAAACAATAGGCATCAAACTATCAATTCCTCAAACCGAAGAAATAAACTTGCACAATCTGCAACTAAACCATAGCGTTTTATTTGCTTTTTGCTCTGGCGATTTAACCTAAAGAGTTAATATATTTCCAATTTCAACATATAAAGCTACAATTCAATTCTTGCTTTGAACCAATAAAATAATCAAATGTCTAATAACTACATCAAGTTAAAGATAGCTTATAAAACGTGCCTGATTTTTTTATAAAAAGCCATTAGTAAGGTAGCAAAGTCAAAGAAGAAAATATAAAACTAATAAACTATAACTGATAGGTAAACATTAATGGTTGCGAGGATAAAACGAGAAAACTCAAAATAAGTAGAGTATCTTCACCATATATAACAAAAGGTAAAAGACTGGATGACAAGCAAAAAGGTTAGAATCCGACGATACAAATAGAAATACTTTAGGGTTGAAAGTCTTAAAACGATTTAAGATTCATTTCTTAGACTTACGTATAGCAATTTAAATCTTGTTTTTCTGTACGTTATCAGTGGAAGCTTTTTGGGCCCCTTTTGCTTCCACAGCCTGATTTTCCAGCTTTTCTTGGACTTTTGCTCGAAGAACGCGCTTCATAGAAGACCCCCAAAAGCTTGCGAGATTCTCATCCGAAGTTGTCAAAAGATAGTTGTCAAGCCCTCCTTTCTTATCGATGGTTCTGAGACATGCTGAAGAAACAGTTAAAAGGTAGGATCTGTCCATCAATTCGGAAAAGAGATTCTGTTTCGTTACATTTGGTAACCATTTGCGCTTAGTTTTGTGTAATGAATGGGGCTTATTATTTCCTGAAAGAACCTTTTTGCCGCCAAGAAGATGGCCCTCGACATCGCAAAATATATTGTAGTAATGGTGACGATTTTTACGCGCAGACTTAATAATAGTACCGAAGTGCTTTAATTGATAGGACATGTTTTGTTGATAAAAAGTTGACTATAATTTGTAAAAGATTGTGCTTTAAAAATAAATTTACTGCAGAGGAATTGATAAAATTTAAACTTAAGCCCCTCGTTTATTGGATTTGTGCCATTATAAGCTTAAGCAAATTCATCTTTGGCCTCGTTTCTTCTGAAGATTCCGAGATGCTATTTTTGTGATGATTTCAAAATGTTAATTTAAAGCCGTCTACCAAGAGAGGCAACAGTTTCGATTGAAACTGTTCGGTGAAAACCCATCTCCAGTTCATTTATAGTTTTCTTAGTGATGTCAACAAGAGCTGAAACTTGAAAGCAAATTCTCTATAGTTAATGCATTAAAGCTATATAAACATATTGTCTAAAATTATTTAAGTAGATATATATACAACTAAAATAACTATATACTTTATGGTTATTCCCAATATTTCTCTATATCCTTTCACAATATACTTAGATTAATGTTGAATGGTAAAGTATTATTACAGGGGAGGATACCCCAGTGGTAGAATAGGGACCTCTACCACTGCCTCCCCGAGTTTGACTCCGGTACAGGAACTTTGGGTAGGGATAACTATGTGTGTTGGCGTTGCGCACCAATGCCCCAAACTGAGATAGCGAATAGCAAAGATGGTCCATGGAGTTCCTGGCCTATCATACGCTGCGCATGGAGGTTTTCCAGATTTTATCCTCCTTTCCCATTTATTTGATTTCCCCTAATCAGTGCAGTATCATCCCCAGGTTGGCCCACCTCAAGTAAAAAAGTATTATTACCTGTCATTTAATCATTTAAATAACTGCTATATAGATTTAAAATCTGTGTATACTATTTCCTCTAGCATTTCTTGTTCTCAAATATAAGTACAGTAATAAGATATCATATAAGGTTTAGCTAATTATGCCATCAATCCTATAGATTGAAGTATTCACAATATATAAATCCAAGTATATATTTAATGATATTAGTTATATAAAGTGGTAAAGACCTAGGTCAGGTATTATAAAAACTTTATATTTGAATGTCAGATTAGATATGAATCAAACCCAATTCATCTTTTACTAAGATAGAGCAGAAAATCTTCTACTTTAATTACTTTTCTTTACCTCACAAAGGGGAGTATTGTCAGACAATTTTAGTCTAATTTTATAATAATAGTGCTTCAGTTTATAATAAGGATGAAATTAGCCAAAAGACCTTGGCCATAAGACCCTGGCCAATTCTCAGTGGAACCCCTCAAATTGGAGAAATTCTATTCCATCCAATTCACAGCCAAATTGTCATATCCTTAGTAATCAGGTTATACCAAAACTGCAGCCATATATAAAAAGTTATGATGAGGCTCCTCCCCAGCCCCTCAACAATTATGTTCAAAAGTTTATGTGGAGACTACCCCCTTTTATAAGGGTAGTGTAATGCACTGGCTCCTTCCAATGAGCCACGAATGAGTTGGGCAACAGGATCCATGTTAAAGGCCATAGGGCTGACAGGACTCCTGATACTACTCTCCTGGTGTGCGCGCTACAATATTGGATAAGCACCCCCTGGAAAACAGTTGCAAGTATACTTAACCCCAGCAACATGCCTTGACTCCAAGACAAGTTATGGAGGGAGGCAATAGCCCTCCCAAGCTCATTCTCAAAGTCCAATTCTTGTTGATTTAAGCCAAACATGGCTGCAGTTAGGCAATATCTTTAAAATAAACCCAAATTATAAATATATGAATTTTAAGTTCTTTTATTTAATATTTAGCCAAGTTGATAGAAAACAGAACTGAGGAGCCTCCAGCTCCCAGTTCCTTCCCTATATACATATGCTAAAAGCTAAAATAAAATATAATATAAGCTTATGGTGCCATTGCCAACTTGAATGATGTTTGGTGTAAACTTTACAGCAGGATCGTGGAATCTTTACTCAATGGTTTTGTGCCAGTTCTGATCCTCAACAGTTCCGCGCCAGTTCCATTTCGAATCCCAATTGAACTGTGAAACTCCTAAGCACCCGTTTCATTCTATTCTCGATTCAAATCCAAATCAAATCTCGAAACTACCCATTTTACTCGTTTTCTGTTTTGTTCTGACTTGGACACCCATCTTGCTTCTTGGCCTACTCCAAGCTCTGGCCCCTTAGGCATCCTTACCAGAACCAATACCCCCTCCTCCTCCATATATACAGATACAGCCTGCCCTGTCTTACCAAAGATCAGGGCAATGTGATGCTGAGGATAGACCTCAACTGTCACAGGTAGAAGGGGTCCTACAAGGTAAAATATTTTCTTGCCTATTGATTGGACTAATTATATTAAATCTTTGCTGAATGAACTAGTCCTACCTAGCATCATCTCTCCATTGACTGTTCTATTGAAGTGAAGCAAAAATTGAGATCTCTGATAGGTCAAAATATCATATTGCCTAATTTGAATATACATGGCTTATATTAAAGTTATCAGCCCACTTACTTCAAGTCTTGGATTTTTTTAATTATTAAGTAGCAATATATTAATAGGGTTTATTTTAACCCTATCACTGCAACCAATAAATATATATAAACCCAATTATTAAGTATATATTCCAGGCTTTCATATATTTGAATTGTGGTAAATATCCCCTAAAATTGTTACCCCTGCAGTTAATAATAGTCATTCTTCTGTAAATAAATTGCTGAAATCAAGGCTGAAAAGCACCTGTGAGCATAAAACTACCTGGATACCAACAAATGGTGCTCACTACAGAGGCCCTTTATACCACAAATCTCCTAAAAAGATAACTGTATCTGAATCCCAGCTAGATACTCTGGAACTCTAGATAGCCAGTGCTTTGTCTCACCTTAAAAGGCTTGAGCAGCACTCATCTCAATACCCTTGTGGGGCATGCCCTGTTATAAAAACCCCTCTCAGAGATAAGTTCACCCCATGTGAGGGCAGTATTACCTCCTTCCTATTCATTTATGAATCAACTATGGAAGGGGCAACTGACTAGCAAAAATCCAATATATCCTCCCCTGCTTGAGCTATATGTCATGGTCTAATAAAATGATTGAGGGTGCCAACTCAAAAGATAAAGCTAGTCATCAGAAGGCTAAAAAGGTGATATTATCAGGCCTTCCTGACCCCAGACCTACCCTAGACCAGCGCTGGGTTCAGGCCAAAAATATGCCCAGGTTGGTCTAGGGGATGTGTGTGATGCTCAGCCCCATGTTGTGGCAAGGGAATTAAAATATATAGCTATATCTTGAACGGTGATGGTTTTATTTGGTTGCTTGGCACATGGAGTCTTGAAACTCATTTGATTTTTGAAAATTTGAAATCAGGTCAGCTGTGCCTACAATCAATTATTTAAATTTAGAAATCTCAAGTTATAGTATCCAGGCAATGGAAGTGTGTGCTTATTGGTGCACTTAGGCTTAGACCACTTCTAACGTTGGATGGTTCCTCCCCAATTGTTTAAATATGTTCCCTTGAGACCAAATTTCCTCATTGGTTACTCCTTTAGTAAAATTTCTAATTCTTTTACATTTTTAAATTTATGCTTACTGGGTCAGACCTGTGTGTGGAGCTCTTCAGGGAGGTCTTTAACAACGTTGGCTGTTATATTTTCACTAAAGTATCTACAAGATCAAGTGCACCGTTGGGCCCCCTTTGTCCCCTCCAGAATAAGGAACTCGAACTTCCAGCACAAATCTTCGCTTGGTTATGGGCTCCCACATGGAGTCCAACCAGCTGTTACTGTTTATTAGTTTCCAACTACACTATACTGCGCTATACACCCTTGCACTGGATTACTTTAGCTCTAGCGCCCTTTGTGCTACCCTTTTTACCATAATCATAATGACTGGTTCCATGGCGGTGTGCTGTGCACCATGCACCACCTTGCTGGGAACTGGAGAGTTACAGTCACTCTTCTTAAATTAAATTGACTAACCTTTTTTATTTATGTACACTAGAATATCCATGTGGAGCTTTTGCTGAGCGAAAAATGGGAGAGCTTGCATTTATCACGTCCTTGGTGGGACTCACCAACATTTTCACATTCAGACAATGGTTGGTGCATCTTTGCGTTCTTCTTGCTACCCCCAACTGGGAAGTACCCACCATTCTTGCTTGTACCTGGTGGAGTCAGATTTTTTGCAATCTGCGTGTCATGATTCCCCGACTTTCCCCCAAAATTAACAAAAAAATATAATTAAATTGATTCACCTCAGCACCTCATTTGGATGGTGCAGGCAGGATCCTCAACGAAGAGCCTGGTATTGATGGCCTTGGATAACGATGCACTGCCACCTAAATGGATATGGGGTCATTCACGTCCCAAAACGCGTTTTATAATGCCAATTCCTTAGATAATACAATCCAAATAACATCTCTTGTGGCTTTAGTTTGGAACCCATTTCAGTATACCAGATCACCCCAGAGAACCTGCGCTTGATTTCCTACCATGATCTGCAGAACATAGGAGGTGGGAAAGGTGTTACTTCTTTAATATAAAAACGTTTATGCAGATGCTGAAGATATAATGGGATATGTGACCTCAGTAGTGAGAGTGGCTAACTATCATTCTCAATTCTATGATGCGGAAACATACCCTGGAGGTATGATTATTCCTGAAGAAGGATTTTCTGGGGAGGTTTTGGCGTTTTCTAATTTGATTAAGATCATTCAGGATAAATATTGTTGACCACTAACATTTCATCCCTTTTGGGGAAAATCAGCACGAGTATTTTGGTAAATACAGGAGCCTCTGAGTTTTTATTGACCAAGACCTGGCCAACTACCTTGAGTTAAATTACTTGCCAGGTGGTATGGTTAATGGAGGGGTTTCCCAAGGTATTCCCACGCTGAAAGTTTTGGGGTTAGTGGATTATCAAGTTGGTAAATACCATTTGGCTGACCGCTTCCAAGCTATTAAAAACCTCTTGTACATAATTTTTCGGTAATAGAGTGGTGGCAAAAGTTTGACGTCAGTACCAACTTGAAAGACAATACCTTGTCATTAACTTTGAATAATAGTCATGAATTAGTCATTTCCTTTTCTGAAGCGAACTCGCAGGGGTATCTGCTCCGTTGGCCCAATTTTTACACTCTCAGTATTTCCACATTGATAAAGCCCTCTCTGGAGGTACCCTTGCCTTCCTGTTTAAAGTGGCTGGAATCTTTGTTTTATGAGACCTCATACAATGTACTACCAGCTCATTCAGAGTTTGATTGCAAGTTCAAGCTCACTGTTGATCTGGTGCGTATATATTCTCCCATTTACCCTTTGATTGTATGGGGAGAAGAGGCCTTATATATGGGTTAAAGAGCAGTTAGCTAAAGGCGCAATATTTTAGCGTACCTCCACAATATGATCCCTAATTCTCTTAGTGGATAAGGCCAATGGTACCTTACGCCCATGTGTATGATATGGGAATCTCAAAAACGTCACAGTGCCAGACTTGCATCCCATCCTGTTAAATTCTCAGATTGCTCGCTATGTGGAGAAGGCGAAAGTCTTCTCTAAACTGGACCTCTTTAAATGCATTCAATAAGATCTGGATTAAGAAGTGCCAAGTGTGGCTAACTTCATTCTGCACCCAAAGAGGAATTTTCCAGCTTTGAGTTATTCCCTTTGATTGATAAACCCCAGATATCTTTAAATGACGTATAGATGCAGCTTTGGGGGACCTGCTGGGTGTGTGCGCGGTGGCATACATGTATGATATCCTGGAGTTTTCACCCAACTAAGAGTCCCATGCTATACACTTGTAGAAAGTGGTGGAGAGTTTAAAGCAGTCAACCTCACGCTGAAAATCAGTAAGTGTGAGTTTTTTAAGTCTCAAGTCACCTTCCTGAGCAATGTCATGTTTGACCAAGGCCACATTATACCTCCTGAGAAGGAGAAAACAATTCATGAATGGCCTACCCCAGCTTCAGTCAAGGAATTGGCATTTTTGGGGACGTGTACGTTCCTTAAGATCTTCACACGGAATCTTTCTGAAGTAAAGGCGCCCTTGTATAAGGCGAGTGAGCAAAAGTGCTCCAGTTGTCCCCCAATTTTGCAGGATGCTTTTAAACGATAAAGTGCGCCCTGTTGTCCACGTCCATCCTTCGCCATGTAGATTTCATAAAGAAGTTCATTTTGACTACTGATGCCTCCAATTTCTACATAGCGGTGGCCCTATTACATTTAGGCGAAGATGGAATAGAGCATCCAGTGGGATATTTTTCCAGGAAGATGTCCCTGCCTGAGTTGAACTACGCCATATATGACATAAGTTATTAGCAGTGGTTGAGGCGATGACTTATTGACGTCATCATTTGCACGGCTCATCCCAACCCTTCCACATACATGCAGATCACCATGCCTTATTGTACTACCGCGCACCTCATGTCTTGACCCCATGGCAGACCAGCTGGCATGAGATCCTGGCCCAATTTAAATTTCTTATGAGTTTACAAAGGGCAAGGAGACTTGTTTGGCGGATGCATTGAGACAAAACCATACACTAGCTCCTGATCTTAAGGAGGTAGAGGTACACAACACCCACTTGGTGATTCTGCGGGTAAGGTTGTGTCTCAACTTCCTTATCTCTTAGCCCACAGGCCCGCGCTTGCTCCTCTAGAAAATGTGGAGGAATATGTTTTCTTCAAAAAGGTAGTCCTTTCATACCTTTTGTTGGCCAAGTATACTATGGCCCTTGCCAAGAGCTAGTTAAATCAGGACATTACCAGAGGTTACCACGTGAAGGATAAGATGGTGTGGTTCCAGGGGCGCCTATGGGTTCCTGCAGGACCACTTTTCC
This sequence comes from Massospora cicadina, assembly GCA_022478985.1. Classification (NCBI taxonomy): domain Eukaryota; kingdom Fungi; phylum Entomophthoromycota; class Entomophthoromycetes; order Entomophthorales; family Entomophthoraceae; genus Massospora; species Massospora cicadina. The sequence goes on along the minus strand of JAKSZP010010989.1, from coordinate 7,148 downwards.
TGGAAGTAATCTGGGATATCATGGAGGAATCACCTTTGGCCATCCTGGGAAGGCAATGACTCCAGAGCTAATTTGCCGCACTTACAATTGGAAGGAATTGGCTGCACAGATTTCCAGTTATAGTAAAAAGTGCCTGGTCTGCAATAAATGAAGCCAGATCTCCAGCCACTAGCAGGTTTGTTGGTACCAGCTAAAAGGTAGAAGGGTCTTGGACTTCTTTATTGGTGTATCTATTGTGGAATTGCCTTTATCTGATGGCTACAATGCCATCATGGTAGTGGTGGACCAGTTTACAAAGTTCGCTCATTTCATTCCCTGCAGAATCACGGTAACAAAGGCTTAGAATGCTAAGCTCTTTGTCTATCGTGTGTTTTCTCTTTAAGGGGTCTCCCAATTAATAATTAGCGATTGTGGGCCCCAGTTTACCTATGTATTTTGGGAAGAGTTGCGTAATACTCTTCAGATTCATCACTGCCATTCAACTGCCCATCACCCCCAATCAGATGGGCAGACTGAATGAGTGAACCAGTGCTTAGAACATTTCCTGCGGTGTTACACTGCCACGGATCATTCAGATTGGGTTTCCCATCTCCCCATGGCCAAATTCAGCTATAACGACGCCCAACATGCATCTATTGATTGTTCCCTTTTGCCAACTATGGCTTCAACCACGCTTTCTACATGGAGCCCAGTTGTGGATCCAAGGTGGAAGCTGTGGCGGACTTTGAGAAGAAAGTCATGAAAGTGCACCAAAGGGTGAACACCAGTTTGGATGCGGCATGAAAGCTTATAAGGAGAACGCTGATGGTAAGATACAAGTTGGTCCAGCGTACAAGGAAGGAGATCTCGTGTTGCTAAATACTAAAAACATCCCAATTAAGAAACCTAGCAAAAAACTGGGACTGAAGAGGATTGGGCCTTACTACATTGTCAGAAAGGTGGGCCACGCCTCATACCAGTTGGATCTTCACCCCTCATTCCTAATCTTTTCAGTCTTCCATTAAAGTAAGCTTACGTTACCTGAGGGCCCCCACCAGAGAAATATGAGGCTTATCTCGTAGATGGGGTGCCAGAGTGGGAAGTGGAGGAGATAGTAGCCTCCCATCAGGTAAGAAAAAGACTTGAGTACTTTTTTATCCTGGAAAAGAAATGATGCAGCGGAGAACAGTTGGGTAGCAGCATGCAACTGCGCCCATGCCCTAGACCTGTCTGAAGTTTTCCACAAGCGTCTCACCCAGGCTGCAGGACCTCAGTCTAAGCAAACCATCACCGCTATGAAGTTGGCCCAAGCTTACAAGACCTTTTCCTTGGCGAATGCCCCTGGAAGGGGTCAGAGCCCAAAAAGGAGGAGAGGATAATTTCATGGTTACATGACATCACCGAGGGAACCAACTGCCAAGATAAGGCTGAACGTCAGGTTTTCAAAAAGTCAAGCTGCAGGACCTCCCTGACTTATAGCATACCTTGGACCAACGCTGGGTGCAGGCTAGATATGCCCAGGTTGGTCCAGGGGAAGTGCATAATGCTCAGGTCTGCATTACATCAAGGTTTTTAAAAAGCACTAGTTATCTTCTTAATGATAACGGTTTGGTTTGGTTGCTTGGAAGATGGGGTTGGAACCCGTTCACTTTCACCATTTCCAAATCAGGATGGCTCATCCTGCAATAAATAACTTGATTTTGATCAATCTTGAGCTACATTACCATAGACGATGGTAGGGTGCACTGATTGGTCAACTTAGGCTTGGCATGATTTTCCCCAATTAACAACTCACCTCCTCTTTAAAGTATGGTTCTTGATACCAACTATCCTTGTTGGTCGTCTTCCTATTAATAAACTTCCCTTTAGCTTACGTTTTTAATATGGTAACTTGGGCGAACCTGTGCATGCACCTCCTCAAGGAGGTCTCTAACAACGTTAACTTTTTTATCTGCTCAAAATTAACTACTGCATCTGGTGCACTGATTGGCCTCCCTGGTCCCCTCCAGACCAAGGCACCCAAGCACTCCAGCCCAGATCTCCACTTGGTTATGGACTCTCCTTTTGGGTTCTATTCAAATCTTGTTGTTTGCTATTAATTAATATATATCGCATTGTACACCCTTGCCCTTGGTTACTTTGGCTCCAGCACCCTCTGCGATGTTATGCTCACCATCATCTTAATGACTGGTTCCCTGGCGGTGTGGCTGTTCAACTCGCTCCACCTTGCTGGAAATAGGAGAGTTACAGTTACTCTCCTTACACACTCTTTTCTATATGGAATTTCTTTTAAAGTGGTTACAAAATATGAAATATCACTCTGGACGGTTGACCTTTTGGGCCTTGAAGCTCCCGCCTTATGAAATGACAATTGAGCACAGATCTGGAACTCTTTACATGAATGTCAATGGGTTGACTTGGTTGCCAGTCCTTCACTTAGATAACATTGAAGCGGAGAGATTACATGACCTCTTAATGACCCAATGCTTGGGATGATGAGGATGAACCTGTCAAGAAGACGTTAGCTCAACCCTTCTGTAACACCAAGGTGGAGAGCGGGAAGATATACAAAAAGGTATGGGCCCAGTAGCTGCCCCTATCTTAGACCTTAAAAGCGAGTACCTGTGATCCTGGAGGCTTATACTATCCTGGGCCATGGCGGAGTATAAAAGATCTATGAGTGGGTTAACGAACTGTACTACTGGGAGGGAGTCATGTCATTCATTATTTAAGTCCTGGACGTTTGTCTATCCTGTAAAAGCAATCTAGCTTCAAGACCACGTATCAATATCGACCTACTATGCCTCAACAGCCCTCTACACGATAATCCTAGATGTGGTTGGCCCTCTACCACAGACAACTGGTGGGAACCAATATCTTAGTAGGTATTGATCATTTTACAAGTTGGGTTGAAGCTGTGGCTCTTCTTACCCAAACTTCAAAGGCTACCGCCATTTTCCTTCACCAGAATATTTTCACTCGCCATGGACATCCTCAAGTCCTTTTCTGTGACAATGGGAAAGACTTCACTATAAAGTGGTCAAGATTATAGCTACCTCCATGGGGCACAACAGCTCTGTGGGAATTTATATGACCACATTATTTAGCTTGCGAATTATCTAAGCTTCAATTAATTTAAGACAATTGGTTCATCTATTTAATTTAGCTTATTGATTAAGCTTTGAGACGTTGATTGATTATTCCATCTCATTGGCGATAATCACCAATTAAATGGTTAATTGTAATTCTCATAGGATCATATCTGATGATAATTACAGTTACAATTTCAATGAGAACTGTTGCCAACAATTTGGAGATGAGTAAATTAACTCAAAATGGGTAATTACTCATGGGAAATCGTCAGGTTTGGTAGCTGACATGTGGGCTGATACAAACAGCGATTTAATTACGCTATTCCTCATGAATATCAGCTGGAATATTTCCCAAAATTGAACCAATATCCCTTTTCTGTCAGCTAGGCATGCCGAGATCATTGTAGATATCCCTTTTTGTTGGCTAGGTGTGCCAAGAACCTTTTGGATATCTATTTTATGTCAGCTAGGGGTGCCAAGAACCTTGTGGTTACCACGAGTACCCCTAACACATGTCCTTCATCAATTTACCCTATAAATATTCCCTCTTTCTACTAATAAAACACCTTAGTACTACGAATACTTTATTGTTTTCTATTATTGACTGTATACTTCAGAGGAAGTTGTGAGGAAGTCTTCCTGTCTAAGTGTCAACGCCAGATTGAGGCCAAAGTCACTTAAATCCTTTTATATTGCCAAAGTAGGGATGAAGCTACCTAATTACCTGAACTTGACTAGGCTTATTGTCTTCATACAATTAGCAAAATCATGTTTATTCCCATAACCGATAGTTAAGCAAACCTGTGCACCAGTAGAAACCCCACGGTTTTTACATGTGGTGCTCACTACAGGGGCTGAGTCGAGTTTATAAGAACATAATAACGCCAGATTATCTAACTAATATGGAACATCAAAGAAATGAAGAAACAGGGTCATCAGCAGACCACTGGGGAAATATCCAATTAGAGGCTGGAATGCTGGTGGATCCTCAATACATCCATCTATCAATTATTGGAGTAAATGAGAATGCCATAACAATTTATGAGCCACCTTTGGAGTAAATTTGAGATAATATACCCAGCATCAGTGATATCCTAATGAGAGGATTCCAAATTTTTCCAACCAATACACTATACCAAAGCTGTGGATTATTCCACCACACTACCAATAAGGAAGAGTGAAGATGACACTTCAAAAACTTCCTTAACATGAATACTTCACATTAATAAGATACTTGCAGAGCGTTGGTAATATTGGCAATTATATTATCAAATATGTACAGCTGAATACCCAAAACATGAGATCCATCCAAGTATGGCAGCAGGCATTGATCGCTGATCTTGTTGAGTATACTCAAAATATCAGCATACAACAGCAGGCGCTGATGCAACAATTAGATGTCAGTTTTCAGCAGATTCGCATTGGTTTGGATTCCACATCGCAGTGTGTCCACCAATCAAACACCCAAATCAAGAATCTGGTGGCCAAACTGAATAAAAAACTTCAGGAAATAGTCAAGGAGATCATCAACCAAATCGGGTTCAATTACTAATGGAAACATGATGTGGATAAGCATTGTCAATTAGCTGAATCAAATATCACTGATTTGATTTGAGCTCAGGAGGCAGCTGTGCTAATGGCTGAAGCCAATACCAAAACTCACAAGGTCTTGCTTAATTTAGTTAAAGTAAAACAGGAAATTAAGAATACCATCAACAATATGGAAAGGAAATTTGAATGACTCAATGAAGAGATGAGAGCTGAAATCAATAAGCTTTGCACGGAAATAGAAATCATCAACAAGAACACTTTAGAATCAGCAACTCAATCTGAGTTAAATTCGTTGGAACTCAAAGTCATTAAATTAAATGAAATGTTCAAGTATGAAAAAGAGAACCAAGTATTGTATGAGCATTTATTCCATGTCCAAACCTGAGAGTAAAAGTTGCAGAAAGAAGTTGAAACTCTGAAAGTGACTTTACAAGAAGAAATTGATAAAAATTGTCAACTTTGGGAAAACAAAAAAACACTTGGCTTGGGAAGATAAAATCCTGAGATGATTAGATACCCTCAAAGACTCTAAGTGTACTTGTTCACGGGATGAGTACCATGAGGCGAATTTATTTGAGGAGGAATTGGCATCCATTGAAGCAGAGAGTATTGCTGACAGCACTGGTCAATATGTTCAGGAAATGCCCCCAATCATTGCAGCACTTACTGAAGTAACACACAAAGCAACTCCAATGTCTGGTCAAATCCTGACTAGAAGTGCTGGTCTAATTATTGTTGAAGATTTCAAGAGTACTCCAAAGTTACCCATTTTCCATCAATATAATGCGCCTGCCTTCTTCCGATTATTTGAAATGACAATATACAGTTATAGTGACCAACAAAAAGCTTTCACCATTGTGAATTGTCTCGATACTTCATGCCAAAACCTAGTTTTGCCTTACCTTTTTGGGGAGAACTGGAGTTACAAGGAGGCGAAGGAGGCGATTCTGACCAAATTTGGTAGTCCAGATAAGATGGCAACTCGGAAACAATAATTCATGGGCATTCAATTTAAGAAGGATGAAACGGTGAGTGCATTTGCCAACCATTTTTATGAGGAAGCTCAGATCCTCAATGGGGCCAATATGATGACTGATTTTGATGGGAGAATTGTGATGCAAAACGCTTTGCGTCCTCATTGAGAATTACACCAAGTGATGTCCTCCATTTTGACCAGTAAATACACCATTGCTCAAATGGTAGAACACCTAAGAGTTTTATCAGCAACGTTTGATGCACCAAATTGTACATATAAGCCAAATAACCAGTCAAACAATAATAAGGGATAAGGAGGATTCCCTGACAAATCAAGAAATTTCAACAATTGTGGGAATCAAGATAAACTGAATGAAGGAGCTAAACCATTCAAGCCTCGTTTAACTTGCAATAAGTGTGGACAGCCTGGGCACTTCGCCAATAACTGTGGACAACGCAAACCAAAGGATCAGGTTAACTTAGTCCAGCATAAGAATAAACAGGAAACTTCTGATGGGCAGGGAAAAGACCATGTGGTCTAGACACAGAACAGTCTATAACTGCAGGTAACCAAGTTCCCCCAGATAAATCAGATAGTTTGGACAAAGCAGACCTATTTGTGGATGAGCCTGAATTAGATCCCCTTCATCAGATCATGTACCAAGATGTAAACATAATAATGAGATCAAAATCGAAGGAGATTGCCCCAAAATTATACAGGAGGTAGCTCACCCATATTCTCAACAGATAATGGAGAAGGTCCAAAATGCTGAAGATGAGATGGACTTATTGAATACCAAGTTAGATGGAATCAATGTATCAATTTCAATTGGTACAATTTGAGAAACGTTCCCTGATATATCAGCACAGTTAATTCAACTCTGGATTCAGCAACAAATCTGGTATACATGCAGTAAACAATAGCTTATCTTATTTTTCTGAGTGCATGCATATGGATATTTTAGTTAACCAAATCCCCATCAGAGCAATATTTGACTGTGGAGCGCCAATTAGTATAGTATCAACCAAATTAGTAAAAAGATTAAAGGCCAAACTGGATTTGGAGCACCAGAAGCAGTATGGGAATGTAAGTCTCAGGGAATGTCCTTTGGCTCTCAATCGAGCTATCTTTCCATTCCCAAGTAATAAAACACCAAAGAGGATGGCAGTACCCCTCATCACCCAAGGCGATCTCAACCCCATAGTTGACGAGTGATGGGTGACAGCCCATCCGCTTCAGATCCCACCCCCAATTTCCTCACTCACCTTGGCAGAACTATTGCAGGGAATCAGTGAAATCTGTGCTGAGATTATTGAACTGAAATCAGTTGGATCTAATTCAGGTGGCAATTGGGCTGATGGCCAAAATTTGAATGGTTGTAAAAGCACGAAGAATAAAACATCGGCCAGATCGCCCAATGGTTCCAATTCAACCCCAAAATCAGCAGAACAAATATCAGGCGCCATTGCCGAGAGTTCAAAACCCTCCAATAGTAATTCAGGTGTTGTTCCCAATGGGACTCTATCGACTGAATGAATGGTTAATTGACT
>JAKSZP010010988.1:0-70971 GCA_022478985.1 Massospora cicadina | reverse complement strand
TATTGGAGAAAATTTAGGCACCCATGCTGGGTGATAATCCAAGTATATAAAAATGTTGCGGTAGCTTTTGTCAAAACAGAGGGTAGTGATACAGCCTCAATCCACTTATTTATATAATCAACTGCTAGGAGGTGGAAACAATGAACTTTAGAGGCTTGAGGTGGGTCCCACAACATCAATACTAATAGTATGGAATGGTTCACAGTGTGGAACCACTTGAAGTTGAGATTGGGGATTAGGTCTGGCTTGTCTTTTACATACCAGGCAGGACTCTAATACATCTTGAATCGAGACAAACATTTCTTAGTAACATTATGTATTAAGAGTCTGGTAAGTTTTTAAATTCCCCTGTGGCCAAATTGCAGATATCCCTCCAATATGATTTCAGTTTGAGCTGAGGGACATATATAGGGCAAAAATTTTCAAGATACAAGTTTGTACAGTTTATCGTTTTTAACTTGAATATTCACCAATTTTTTTGTTAATTCTTTTTGAGAGGTTGGGGATTCAGCTTTCCATATATGCAATTAAGTTAAGAGGTAGTAGAGTCAATCCTTCTTAGGGTAGTTAGAATTATATGGGGAGCCTGGATTAAGCAATCTGTATTTTGGTGGAAAGGCCCTGATTGATACATAATGGAAAAATCGTAGTTCTGAAGTGTTAACGCCCATCAGGCTAACCTCCCGTCTGGGTCCTTCATTTGCTATAGCCATTGCAAGGAAGCATGATTGGTGATTATAGTGAAATGTTTCCCATACAAATAAGGTCAGAAATGCTTAATAGCTAATAGTACCTCCAAGAATTTGCATTCCATAACGCTATAGTTGCGTTCATCTACAATTAGGGTTTTGTTATAGTAGGCGATAGGATGGTCCATTAAGTTTTTGTCATGCTGAGATAGTATAGCTCCTATGGATATATCGCTAGCATTGGTAAAGAGGAGAAAGGGTTTATCAAAATCAGGGTAAACAAGTACTGTAGAGTGGGAAGGAAAGATGCATAGCATGTCAAAGGCCTGCTGTTACTCTTCCTTCCACTGGAAGGGTATCCTTTTCTTCAATAAAGATACTAGAGACTTGGAGGTGTCAGCAAAGTGGCGAATAAACTGGCAATAATATCCCACCATTCCCAAAAAACTGGTAAATCTTATAGGGATTTGGGGGACATCTTAGAAATGGCCAAGTCCTTGTTTTCCATTGGGGATATTCCAGCTTTAGCTACATTGTGGCCCAAAAAATTTCTATTTCACTCTAGAAAGAAGGAGCATTTTAATGACTTTAGTTTTAACAAGGCTTGCATAACTGCCGGAAAGCCTGCCAAAGTTGATCTATGTGCTTTTTTAAGGTTCTCAAAAACAGGAATTTCATCAAAATAAATTAGCACACAGGAACGTTTCAAATCACCTAAAAGTCCGCCCATGGAGCGTTGGAAGGTAGCAGGGGCATTGCATAATCCCTACGGCATTTGAGTGGGCTCAAATAGTCCTTCACTTGAGATGAGGGCGCATTTTTCACGATCCTCCTGCAACAAAATTTTACCTTCCTGTACCCACTGGTGAGTTCCATAGCCATAAAATAGTGGTAAACTGACATCAGGCGTAAGGAATCATCTATACATGGCATTATATAGCTAACTTTGTGTGATAGAATTGAAGTGGCGTAATCCATGACAACATGGTGGCTACCATCCTTCTTCCAAATTAATAGGATTGGGGAAGCCCACGGGCTTTTAGAAGGCACAAATAACCCAGAAGCCAACAGTTTCTGTAGCTCTGGGGCCACTTGAGCTTCCTTCACTTTCGATTTTCTGTATGGTTGAGATTTGAATGGAGGGTGAGCCTCAGTCTCAATTTGTTAAAATACCCTGAAATTTTTATGTAGTCACTTAGTACTGAGGAAAAATATTGCCCTAATCATGAGGAGGTCTTTAACGTTCTGAAGTTTGTTAGGGGTGAGATTATCACCAACTCTACTTTTGACCAGAGCTATAGTGGGTAAGGGATTGAATCTTAAATTTTGTAAAGAGCCAAAGCAACTCAAGTTGGCGATATTTTTAATGGGACATAATTTTACATAAGAAATAGGGGAATACTGAGGGACTTAGAGGTTTTATTAGTTAGATTCAATAATAAGATAGAGATAGATTTTCATAGGCAGAATCTAAAATCCCCAAGAAGGTCAACGCTTCTTTGATTAAAGAAGCTGGATGTCCACTTAGCTCCAAAACTTGCTTAGGAGTTTAAAACTTGATCCTTATATACAGAATCACTTGTGAGCCAGAGGGTACTGTAATAGGATGGGGGCATACAGAGGAATCCCGTCTTCAGCGTCCACAGCCTTAGGGGGTAACTTAGTTCTTCTCCCAAGACTTGATATGCGACTTTACAAATGGAGGAGGGGTATCTGAGAAGGCATCTTTATTTTTTGGAGGCTCCTTAACTTTTAACTGGGAGTTTAAATATTAAAGGATTGAAATACCCTAGTAGGATAGGTACTTTTCTCTAGGGTTGATGAAGCAGTTAAAGTCCCGCATTAAGTGGACCCAAAGAAGCAAATCATAGTTATTGTTTTCTAACGCAATAGTTAGGAAGTATTTAAAAGCTTTTCAAATTGGAGAGTTAAGGCGAGATAAACCCCAATGGCTTTAGTCATCCAAACACCAGCCATCCCATATTCAGCATCGTGAAGGAAGTTTGGAGCCATTTTTATCTTTTGGATAAGTCAGGAGGATATAATGTTAACAGGCGAGACGGTATCAATTATTATCAAGACTTTAACCTTATGAACTACTACTTTATATTTGAACCATTAAAGAGCAGAGTTGAGAAGTAACGGCTAGTAAACTTACATGGGGAATTTGTAGTGAAGCAAAAGGAAAATTTTGCCATGGCCAAGCTCGAAACTGCTCAATGCTTTTAAAGATTTTATCTGCCAAAGCTTGAATTTCCATATAGGAGCTGACCTCCAATATTTGTTTAGGTAGCTGCCCAATATAAAAATAAGAAAGCTAAAGGTCTTTATTCCCTTAGAAAGAAAGGGGTATATTGACTTCTGCAGGCGCAGCTAACAAAAAACATCCTGATGTGCTGGGCATAGAACCTGAACTAGTACAAAGGTCCTGAGGCACTTGATTGTCATCAGCATAGGGAGCCTCCTGCCCTATACTGACTGATCTTTTTCTGACCTACTTTGAAGGATGCAACAAAAGTCTACAGTATGGTTGGTTTTTTTGCAAAAAGTGAAACATAATTTGGGGTTAGGCAACTTGGTGGGTGTAACCGCTAGCACTTGGGGCCAAGGCTTATTATTATTAAAATGAGGGGGCCCAGTGGGTTTGATTAGGTCGGTTGGAATCTCCAAAATGGCTTATTTGATATGGAGGAGAGACGTTAAGTTAGACTTCACCACTTTAAGATAAAGTAAGATATTAGACATATTTTTAACGCTGAAAATGAAGCAGTGATAGCGTCATCCAAAGTAAGATGATTTCCTACAAAAAACATTTGAGCCTCAAGGTAAAAATGCTGAGTGAACTCAGTGACAGTTTCTTCCTGATTAAGGCTTAAAGCCCATAAAAGCCTACTTGATTGGGTGAAGTTGGGTCACTCCCAAATTCCCAAAGCAAGGCAGTCTTGGCGTCATTCCAGGTATGGTAATGCATTAGATGAGGTACCATAATGTCTTGAGTGATGCGACTAAGATAGTTAGTTAGGTGCTTGAGCCATTGGGTGTCAGTGGCTTTTTCCATAGCACTTTCATAAAATAGTAAAGAGAAAATACTCCCTTCTCCTGGAACATAATTATAATTGAACGTCAGTTTGAACGTGCCAATGGAGGGTTTAATGGTCAAAAGACATGAATTGATAATGGAGTTGCGTGGGACCATCTAGTACTAAAAAAAGATAATGGAGTTGCGTTTTCACTGAAGAGGAACTGCTATCACTTTAAGATTTGTGAGGGTGGAGAGCGTCCATCTGACTTTGTAAGTCATTGTTTTTAATTATTGAGTTTATCCGATCATGGGCGGCAGAATGGGCCAATTTTATGGTGACAAGCGGGGTTAACTTCCAAATTTTGCTTTTTAGCTTGGTAGTAGCTTTTCAAAGTTTGAGTTGGCATTGCTCAAAGGCAAGCATTCTTTGCTCCTGCCCGCATATCACAGCGGGTAAGTTAACCATGAGGTAAAGGCGTTCCTGATCTAGAAAGGGATCTGACGTTGAATTGTTATTACTCATTGTAATAATAGTTGCACCGTGAACTCAGGGTATACCTGGAAGGGAGCAACATTTTTTGTTGATACTAATGGTTTTACACCGCTTGTCCATTTATTCATAAAGCCAGGAGACACGAAATTCCTGGGTGCTGGATTATAAGTTTTTACTTTACTGTCTAGAAAGTCTTCACTCGATATAAATGTCCTTGAGTGTTAAATTCTAACTGTTTTTTGTCTCTAATTAAATAGAGGTAAGCTAATAAAGTAAAGTTGAAAAGTGAGTAAAGTTTAATTTCTTAAAAAATGACTATATGGGAAATCAGGGAGTTTTTCTTAGTAATTCTCCAAGAGTTCTGAGCTAAGATCTATATCATTTATCAATTGGGGATTCTGCGACATGTTATTTGCATCAGTCAAATGGGATTTGATCGTTGCATAGATTAGGTTTGAACCTCAATACTAGGGGGTTTTGGGTAAGTATTATATGATCACCCACGTCAGAGTTTAACCCAATATTAAAAAACTTTAAATTTATTAGGGATTATCCCTGATAATGGTTTTGACTATTTCAGAAAATCAGGTTCATTTCTATCATCTGACACATGCAAATCTCGGATTTGGGCTGGTAACAACAATAAGCATCATGCATAGACCTGGCACTAATTGCATCCTGTCAGAAGATTGATGTGCCAAAGAAAGTCTGGGATTCCATCAAGGATACTCCAATACCCAAGAAATAATCCATAGTCTGCAAGGCATTGGCGTTCTGATAAAGCATGAACAAGAACCACATGGGGACAGATGCAGAATATACTGGTCTATGAACATCAATTTACTCTGACCAGTAAATTGATTGCTGGAAGTATTTCTGACCATGCTTTAAGTATGGAGTAAAACTGCCAGAGTTGGTGTGAGGGGAATTTTCATCATTGGCGTTTTCCATTTGAGTGTGATTCCCAACTTGGTTGAATATGAACCCTATAACATGCGGTAACAGGGGTCTCGTCACGTTAAATCCCCGTCGTTTTGCTTTTATTAGCATCTGCCAAATCAATGTTCCTGTTTTCACCATGCTTGGGGTGAATTGGATTAAGTAATGAGTCATTCAGCTCTCCTTGAGTAAATCTTGGGCCATACTCCTAATACTTTTAAGCATGTACTCAGTACTGGGAAGTGGCAATCATTTCGTTGGGTTTGATTCCAGCAGAATCTCCCCAAGATGTGACCGCTGAATCATCGTTTCCATTTTCTTCAAAGTATGGGAATATTATATTGTGTTTTGGTCGTTCCATTCATTTTGAGATTCTTGATAGTCATTCTGTTAGGTTGGTGCATCTTGCAAAACTTGAAGGGAACAACTCCCAGGAGTTTCCACACTGAGAGAGGCAATAGCAGAGATTGTTAATGTGACAGCCACCATAATTACTGATACAAATGAGTGTGTACCCCATCAATTGCCGTGGTCCCTTGGGGATTGCCATACTAGTTGAAAACTTAAAAAATATTCATAGAATTTTGTTGAAAAAATGGTTTATTAAGAGTAGTAAAAGATAACATAACACTCTGTCATCAGCTGAGCACTGTGCTTTTATAATTGAAGGGAAGTGAGGGGCAGAGACTTGGGAACATTTCTGACAACTGAACTTACAAATAATTCTAAAACGCTGGGACTTTTTGCATCATGGCTCAGATTGCACATTACAGGTGCCTTGATTTACAGTTCTTGTTGTGGAATTTTCATTTCCATTAGGGTTCAGCATGGCAGCAAATGTGAGAAGAGTATTTGTAACGCTCCAGCTCACGTAAAGGTAGTGGAAGAGGGCCCATCCCACTATCAGGGAACTCTTCTTTGAGGAGGAGGGAAACATGGCACTGAAAGGTAGGGCGGTGCACAGAAGCCAGAAAGAAAGTATAAAATACATTTGTAAATTTTGAACTGATAGAAGCTGGCAAACAAGTCTAAGTAAATGCACATAAACTAAAACGAATGGGGCTCTTTAATTAACAAGTTGACTAACGAGGAAGGTTGGTTGCAAAGAATAGTTTTTAAACATTGGGGGATAATTATCCATCTGAGGAAGCGGGACAACCCTAAATGAAACAATAGGTGCACACTACCATCAGACAGATTACTGCAACTTGAGATATTCTGAACTGAGTTATTTATTTGCAATTGAATTCTTCCCAAATTAGAATTATTGTAGTTAACAGGTTTCAAAACCCCATTCCTCAGGCAACAAAATCAAACCATCTTTGTTTGTAATGTAGCTGGTGCGGTTTAATGCCCAGGATCTAACTAAGGGCCAAGCATCATGCACATCCATAGGACTAATCTGGGCATATCTTGCCTTTACCCAGCATTAGCCCAGGGTATGTTTTAAGTCAGGAAGGCCTTACAAATTGACCTTTTTTGGACTCCTGGCATCCAGCTTTATTCCTACAGTCAGTGCCCTCAATTATGTCATGCAATCATGAAATTACCCTCTTTCTCTTTTGGGCTTTACCCCATCTCCAGGGGCTTTTTCCAAGGAAAAGTTCTTGTGGGAAGGGGCAACTTCATGGCGGCAGTAGGTTGCTTAGACTTGGGTCCTGATGCTTCAGGAGAACGTTCATGAAAATTTCAATCTGGTCTTGGGTATGGGCACAATTGCGCGCTGGTAACCAGATGTTCTCAGCTGCATCAAATCCCTTCCAGGACACTAGTTACTTGAGTCTTCTTCTGAAATGGCGGTTGGCTATGATTTCCTCCACTTCCCACACTAGCGCCCCATCAACGAGATAAGCCTCTGGAATCTCTGGTGGGCGGCCAAAACAACGTCAATTTGCTTTCATTAAAGATGGCAAAAATCTGGTGCGATGAGGGAATATCCAACTGGTACAAGGCGTGGCCACCTTTCTGACAATGCAGTAAGGCCCTGTCCTCTTCAGACCTAGCTTTTTGCATGGATGCTTGATTGGGTTGTTTCTAGAATCAAGCATCACGAGATCAACCTCCTTGTACGCAGGACCTACCCCTCTCTTACCATCAGCATTCCTATTATAAGCTTGCATTTCTACTTCCAAATTCGTTGTAAACCCCTGGTGTACTTTCTTATTGGTCTTAACAAAGTCCAACACCCCTTCCACTTTGAGCATCCACAGCTTAGCTCCATGTTGAAGGTGGGGTTAAACTTATGGTTGGCAACAACTGGTGAACACCTAGTAGAGGCATGATTCATGTTTTTATAGCTAGAATGGGCCATGGGAAGGTGGGAAACCCAATCAAATGGTCCGTGGCAATGTAACACCTCAGGAACTGTTCCAGACACTGGCTCACTCATTCTGTTTGCCCATCTGATTGGGGGTGATAGGCAGTAGAAAGGCAGGGGAGAATATTATGAGCCTTACACAACTTTTCCCATAATACTGAGTTAAACTGTTGACCATGGTAACTAAAAATCTCCTGGGGCTCCCCACGAAGGGCAAACACACGAGACAAGAAGAGCCTAGCCATCTCTGCCGCAGTTACTGTGGTTATGCTGAAGATAAAGTGGACAAACTTTTTAAAATGGTCCACCACTACCATGATGGCATCGTAGCCATATATGAAGGCAATCAAAAATATGATCCACCAATAAGGAAGTCTAAGGCCCTTCAGCTTATTCAACAGGTACCAACAACCACATGAGGTGCTAGAATTTGGCTTCATTTGATTGCAGTCCAAGCATTACTTAAAATACCTGGTGACCTGCGCATTTAATCCCTTAAAATTATAAGTGTGACAAAATTAGCTCTAGAGACTTCGCCTTCCCAGGGTGTACCAAGGTTATCCAGTCATGATGATCCCAGATTCCAGGCAAAATGGTCTGGCGAGAACCCTTAGGCTTTCCAGATACCGCTCCATCTCATCCTTAAAGTGGTAACCCCTAATATCCTCCTGATTCAACTTTCTCTTAGCGAAGACCATAGTATATTTAGCTGACAAGGGCTGTGCAAGGACCACTTTTATGGACATACCATATTACTCCACATTTTCCAGAGGAGAAAGTGCTACCCGTGTGTTGCGATTCCAATATGACTGGACGATAAGCACTAAGTCAATATGGTGAAATGGATGGAATCCGCCGAGTTGTTACAAATAAGATTAATTGAGTGCCTCAGAATGAGGTGATATTGGGATCATTGGGAAATAGGCTGAATTGGGAGATTGTAAATTGACAAATGAATAATTGGTATAACCAATGAGATACGGCAAAGTGAATTACTAAGCCATGAAAGTGATACCATCCAAAGTCATTACCATACAAACAGGATGAGATGATTGAGAAAGTTAAGTTATTGGTAGTTTATAGTATGTATAACAGCGAGGATCCGCTGCAATAATATATTAAATAAAAGAGAGTTGAGGGAGCGAGTGCTCCATATTATTTATTTTATGAATTTATTCTATTGTGTCAAGGACAATGATCATCATATCATTGGTCCTGATTGCTTAGTGGGTTGAACCCTGTGCAAATAACTGTCAGCGTATCTCCCAAATACTGCCAATTTTATAACAGTGGTGCTCACTACAGGGGACCCAATGATCAATCACATAAACTAAGAAGCGTTCCCCAGTTGCTAGTCATGTCATATCCGGCTTGCTTCACTAAGGAATCATCTCAACACACTACAACTGTTGACTATGCAGAACTCAAGATTGCCTTAGATGCTGTGCTCAATTGGAAAAAGGAATCTCTGCAAGAGTGTTGTATTTATAAGCTGCCTCCGTTTGACCATGATGGGAACATCCATGGGTTTTTTAAACAATTTGAGTTTGCAGTAGAAGGGGTATTAGATCGGCGTAAAGCCAAATTACTAATGTCCACTTTGGATGTTGGAAGCGCCGACCAAGTTACTTGCTATCTTCCAAGCAGTTCCGTTACCTAAAAAAAGTAAAGGATACTGTGCTGTGGTTGTTTGGAGGAACTTTAAAAATGGCGCTATGAAAGTCTGAGTTTATTACCATTGGGTTTCAGCCTAACGAGAACCTCACTGCTTTTGATGATCAATTCTCAGCGGAAGCCCATGTGTTAATTGGGGCAGGGCTTTTAACTGAATGTGACATAAGCATAGCATCGACCACTGCTGTGAAACCCTACCAAGAGCTCTTTAATACATTGGCTCCATATTTAAAGGTTGACGTATCCTTGCTCAAATTTGTTCAAATTTTACGCCATCTATCCTCTAATTTCCCTCCACCCAATATAGAGCGGAAACCTAGCACCTCCGCTGCTAGCCTCTTTTATCCAGAAGAATTATCCTTCCTTGTTCAGCAATTGGTTGGCATCCCCTGGCCCTATCATCAATACCGGCCTCACTTCCAGCCCAACCCTTGGGGTGGCTGCTTTTATAACAATCAAAGTTGCAGGTCTTCTGGGGTAAATTGCTTTTCATGTGGTCGCTTTGGGCACCTGGCTAGAAGTTGTCGCAAACGTCAGGTTCAGTACCTACTGCAGGAGCAGTACCACAAGGGAAAAGTCAGAGCAAAGTAGAATGGGACTATCTACCTCCACTATTCTAACCCAAAATGTCCCACCAGAACCTATTCTTGTACCTTCAGTGGAAGTTTCTCAGTATGATGACACCTTCTTATATAGCGACCTGTTGGAGGGGTGAATGTGCTGACACAAACGCAATTCATAAATGGCGGAAGTAAGCTCTCAGGAACAACCCAAGACTTATGCCTGTCAAATGTTCAATCACCTTTCTACTAATAAACCAGAACCACTAGCTGATACGCTTCATTTGGAAGAAATAAGCGTGGCTTTCCCCGTGGATGCTATTGTTAAATAATACTCTAAAGTAGGAAAGGGTATTATGAGCTTCTTTGGAAAAAAAGATCAGTTAAATGTCCATGTTAAAAACAATTGAAATGCATCTTATGCTGAGTGTACTTACTGTGACACTGTTGTAGCAAAAACCTGAGTGCGTGTAGTAATCGGTACAGGTTCCCCAATCAACATAGTGTCCACAAAGTTGGTGGCAAGGCTGGCATTAAAACCTGACGTGGAAAATCGTATGGTGTATGGGACTTCAGGCACAGAAGACACGGTCTCTGAAGGAGCATACAGCGCACTACCTTTGTGATTTGGGTCAATTGTCATTGTAGCCCCAGCCATAGTGCTACCAAACAATAACTATGACCTTTTAAATGGAACTGCCTTTTATTTGTCACTATGGGGTTGTTGTTGATATGACCTCAGAGACATTTGATATTCTGGGGCAGCGGATCCCATTCTACTTTACCTCCAGTGGAATGCCAAAAGATCCGGTAAAATGAGTCACATTAACCTGGCATATGGTGGTGGGGTGGTTTTGGTTCACTATCATTGGCTTAAGCATAAGACATGGGCCCTTCCCAATCAAATTATGGATATCAAGGGTTACCACTTAGAGCTGCGGCCCCTATATCTATTCCCTCTGGACACCAAGTAATCATAAACACTGAGTTAGAAGTGGCTGTGACTGCTGGGCTTTATGGGGAGGTCATTGGGCCTTATCAGCAATCACAGTTCAAGCCCCATGTGGCCCCAGGCATTGTACTTCTGGGACACGGGGAGATCAAGGCCTTAGTAGCAAGATTTTTAGAATAAACCAATGCAAATCCGCTGACACCAAATAGTGGCGTACTTACATTTTATTCCAGTTGAAGAGGTCCTCCAGGTTCATGAGTTTGGTTCGTTGGATGAATTTGGCCTGCCCATTGAAAAACAGCCTGGCGTAATGGCAGTTGTACCATGCGAAAATTTAATGGGGCTAACGGAAGAGCAAAGAGATCAAGTAGAATCCTTATTCCGAAAACATGAAGAGATCTTTGCTGTTGATAATCACGATTTAGGGTGCACTCAGTAGGTTATCTTTCAGCTGGACACTGGGGTTCATCCCCCCATTAGGTCTCAGCAAATCTGCTGATCAATGGTAGCGGAAGAAGTTGTCAATGCGGAGATTGACCAGCTGTTAGTGCAGGGAATGCTAAAACCATCTAAGAGTCCGTGGGCTTCATCTGTCTTAATTGTTAAAAAGAAGGATGGTACTAACCGTGTAGCATTTGACTATTGGAAGCTTAATAGTATCATCAAGAAGGACTCATACCCTCTTCCACAGATTAATGATGTGCTAGATCGGTTAGGCGGAGCTCGCTATTTCTCAGCAATAGATTTGATATCTGGTTATTGGCAAATTGAGTTGCCCCCAACGGAACAAAAAAAATGCGCTGTAATCACATCCAAAGGGCTTTTCCAACCAACTTGTATGCCAAAAGGGCTATGTAATGCCCCAGCTACATTCCAACGAGCAATGGACACCATTCTGGGGGGTCTGAAGCTGTCATATGTTCTTGTGTACCTTGACAATATTAATGTCTTCTCACGCGCATTCACTGAGCACCTTACCCATCTAGAAGAGTTATTTTGCCGACTGGCTAAGGCCAATATCAAGATCAAGCCCGGGAAATGTCATTTCTTCAAGGATCAGTTAGAATACCTCAGGTTTGTGGTGGATGTGACTGGGCTGAGACCCCAACCAGCCAAGGTGGAAGCTATTCAGAAGATGACTAAGCCAGCTAGTAAACGGGACATTCAGGTGTTTTTGGGGATGGTGATTTACTACTGACGCTTCATAACCAATTTCAGTTACATTGGAGGGCCGCTGTTTGAGCTGTTAAAAAAGGATGCAATGTTCAAATGGATGGAATGGCGCCAATGGCCTTTGATACGCTTCGAATGACACTATAAAGCCCATGTTATGCTACCCAAAACTCAATAGGCTTTTATTGTACAAACGGATGCATCTCTTTCTGCTGTGGGGGCAGTTTCGTCCCAAAAAGATGATGAAGGGGAGGATCACCAAGTGGCGTATTGCAGCTGAAGTCTGAATAGCCATGAACATAATTATACTGTGACTGAGTGAGATTGCTTAGCAGTGATCTATGCATATAAGCAATTCAGAGTCTAGCTGCATGGGGTAAAGTTCAAAGTCATAACAGACCACGCATCATTACGATGGTTGCAGAACCCCAAAGAACCTGAAGGCCATTTGGCTCAATGGGCTCTAAGCTGCAGGCTTATGATTTTGAGATCCTTCATCGGCCAGGAGCAAAGTATCAGAACGCCAACTGTTTATCTTGATTGCCAACTGTTGCGGTAATGGTGGACCTCAGCGATGTGATTTATGACAAGATAATCAGTGGAAATTATGATGACGAACCACCACAAGTGATCAAAGCATTAAACGAGATGTAAATGAATACTTTATAATGGAATGGGGAACTGTACAAGTGGATTGGTGATTCTACAGTGAATTTTTCATGACCCTCAGCCTGGCTGGAAATTATTATAAGCGCCCACAAGGCAGTCAGACATGGTGGAGTGCGCAAGACAATGGAGTTGTTACGCCATTGGTACTATTGGGAAAGTATGAACTTTGACATAATTGAAACCATTTCTTGTTGCCATCAGTGCCCAGTGGAGAAGCCATTCCACCGTAGGACTTCTTATTGGTAGTGAAACCCCATTTTGCTTGGCATACTGTTTCCCTGGATTTCGTTGGTCCCTTGCCAACAGGAGCTAACAGGTGTAAGTACATGCTTGTGGCTATTGACCATCTGACCCGATGGGTCAAAGCAAGGGCAATATAAGATTTAGGGCTGTTACAGTGGCCAAGTTTGTGATGGAGTGCATTATTCGGTGACATGGATGCCCTCAGTTTATTCTCACTGATAATGGAACTAATTTCACCTTGCATATCCTCCTCAAAATAAACGAGCTTATGGGTTTCCGCGGGGTTCTAATGACCCCATACCACCCTGAATCTAATGGAAGGTCAAACGTGTGAATGGGACTCTGGTAAATATCCTGCGAAAATTTGTAACAAATCGACCAACTGATTGGACCTCCATTCTTTCTACTGCTGTGTTTGCCTATAACATCAGTTAACACTCCGCCATGGGGAAAAGTTCTTACAATTACTATACGGTCAACATCCAGCTCTTCTGGCGTTACTTTATGAATGTGTGGAAGACACTGGTGGAGTGGAACCCCATCACTATCTGACTAACCTTGCAAATATTCTGATCTAATTGCAAACTGAAGCCTATTCCTTCAGCTTAGCCAAGAAGATCAGGATTCAGGCCGAGGATCAGGTATGTCAAAGCGGGTTAGCACAGTTCAAGGAAGGTGAAATGGTTCTCTTCCATGAACAGCATGGTTTTGGGTGGAAACACAAGCTGGCCAGTATATTGATTAGTCCATTTGAAGTCATTGAGATAACTGGGCTTGACGCATATACTATTTAGGACCCCATTAGCAGTCAAATCATCAAACAAGATAATGCAAAGTTCCTCCAAGAATATAAGCAATAGAAGCCTTATCATTCAGTTAAGGAGGGGGTAATGTCGCGATTCCAATATGACTGGACAATAGCACTAAGTTGATATGGTGAAATGGATGGAATACGCTGAGTTGTTACAAATAAGATTAATTGATTTCCTCAGAATGAGGCGATATTGGGATCATTGGGAAATAGGCTGAATTGGGCGATTGTAAATTGAGAATGAATAATTGATGTAACCAATGAGATATGGCGAAGTTAATTACTAAGCCATGAAAGCGGTACCATCTAAAGTCATTACCATACAAGCAAGATGAGATGATTGAGAAAGTTAAGTTGTTGGTAGTTTAAAGTAAGTATAACAGCGAGGATCCGCTGCATTAATATATTAAATAAAAGAGAGTTGAGGGAGCAAGTGATCCATAATACTTATTTTATAAGTTTATTCTGTTGTGTCAAGGACAATGATCATCATATCATTAGTCCTGATTGCTTAGTGGGTTGAACCCTGTGCAAATATCTGTCAGCATATCTCCCAAATACTGCCAATTTTATAGCACCATGGGTCATAGGGATGTTGGGACATAATATTATCCGGCGGAATCATAAAATGGGTGTTGTGTACCTCTACTTCCTAGAATCTGGGGCTAATGCAGGGTTTGGCTCAAAGCATCCGCTAAACCCGTCATGGAACCTGCTAATCAAAGTAAGGCTGGGCTCCCAATATGGGTGTGTAACAACCCAGTTGAAATCCCAGAATGCCAATGGCATAGCAGTTCTGATTACTCATAGGAGGGATGCCCTATGATTTTTGTGAGGGAAATAAAAGTTTAAGAACATACCAAAGGTCCCATGGCAAACCAAATGGCTGCAATGGGGCAACCGCGGGTCTTTCTGGGGCATCTCCCAAGGGTGGTAGAGGTAAGGAAGATGACCAATCATCCTGGGTTTGCAGTTGGTGACCTTTGGTTCTTCTTCCATATTTTCTGGTTAATTTTATCATAATAAGTATTCTGGAAAGCATTTAAATTTTGGATTTTTTTTGGAAATGCCAATCAGGTTTACAAATCAAATTGAATTGATTCAAATGTCAGGAGGTCTGGGGCTTCACCTTGCGCCCATTGAGGGGTTTCATGATGGGTTGAGGGGTTGGGGACGTCATTGTAACAGCAGATCAACTTTATAAAAAGAATAGGGCTGGATTAGCACTCAGCGAGATGGCCCAGATAATCCATCCTGGTTACAGCATTGCAGTTATGAGGACAGACATTTCTCACCCCCAAATGGAAAATTGCAATTAGTAAATTCAGTCTCATTCTGCCTGAATTGTGACAAACACCAGCAGATTGAAGGGCAAACTAGTCCAAATTCTCCGACCATCTCACTATAAAGGAGGTGGAACTGTAGCTTGTTTGCCATGTGCTGGAGGAGGAGCAGCTTGTGGAAAAGATCTTGGCATATCTGAAAGCTCTTAGGAGCAGTGGATTGGCGTAGCACGGACATGGTGTAGTCTTTGATCATTGCAATCACTGTTTGGTGGGCCGCAAGATCAATGTCTTAGAGAGCCAATTGACAACCATTGGCCCTAAAATGCAAGTAACGGCATACTTTGTTGGGTTAAGTGAAAGTATCTTGAAACAAGGCGGAGTCTGAAGATTAATTTTTAATAAAAATGATCAGTTTTTATTTAAGCTAAAGGGTAAAATATACTGACAACTTCTCCTTTCAGAGGCAGTTGTCTTAAAGCTAGGTGGTAGAGTAGGGAGTTATGGGTTATCCTAGGCAGGAGAGGCTGAAGTGGCCGTGGGTAAAAAAACCTGGGCTTGGGGATTTGCCAGCTAGCATATGCACTAGGTCATAAAAGCTCTGGAAACTTAATTGGAGATCTGCAATGGAGGGACCCTCACTGATCCAATCTTGAGCGGATTTGCTCAGATCAGGGTGGTGGAATTGGTTCCCCCAAAGCCAATTCTAATAAATTGAATTTTTTTAATTTAGTTGAAACTGACTTCTCAACTCAGACTAGCATTCCAGAACATAAAATTTTGGGTTTCATGTTCTGGAACAGTTTTCATGACTCAGGAACCATTTCCAGAGTTTTGTGGTTGATTTTCTCAATGTCCAAGGAAGTGAGGGATGGCGGGGTGGATGTCAAGGGAAGGTAAAGGTGCTGCTGGTGGCCTCTGGCTGGATACCTCCCTAAAACCTCCTTTATCTTGTCAACAAGAGAAGAAGCAGCCAAAGGGGGATAATGTGGAGGGCTTTTGGAGCCAATGCTGTTACCCAACGTTCATCAACATGGGTAAAGTTCCCCATTTAGCCAAGTGCTCCACAGGAGCATTAGGTCCCTTATTCTTCTTATAAGGAGACTTGTCCCAGTTCAACCCAAGAGGTTGAGTCTCCAGACTTACAAAACCATTCTCCTTGCCCTTTGTAAACTCATAAGAAAATAAAAATTAGGCCAGGGTCTCATGCCTGTGGGTTTGCCGTGGGGTCAAGACATTAGGTGCGTGGTAGTACAACAAGGCTTGGTGATATGCACAGATGCGAAATGGGAAGGATGATCATGCAAAGGATGACACAAATACATCATCGCCTCAACCACCAATAAAAGTTTGTCATAAAAGGCGTAGTTTAACTCTGGTAATAACATTTTCCTGAAAAATACCCCACTGTATGTTCTATTCCATCTTTGCCCACTTTTAATAAGGCAGCTGCTGTGGCAAAGTTGGAGGCATCAGTTGCATAATAAACTCCTTTTTGGGATCAATATGACGAAGGAAAAGATGTAGCGAACAGGGTGCACTTTACTGCTTGAATGGCATCCTGCAAAACAGGGACTACTAAGCACTTTTGACCCACCTGCCTTATACAAAGGCGCCGCCAACTCAGAAAGATTTGGCTTGAATTTTTTTTTACTAACGTACATGCCCCCAAAAAACTCCTCAATTCCTTGAGCAAAGTTGGAGTGGGCCACTCACTAATCACCTACTCCTTCTCTGGGTTTATCATGTGGCCTTGGTCAAACATGAAGATGCCAAGAAAGTGTCATGGGACTTAAAGAACTCACACTTACTGACCTTTCAGCATAAGGTTGGCTACCTTAAAATCTCCACCACTTGCCACTGGTGTATCAAATGTGACTCTTGATCTGTGATAACACCATAATATCGATCATGTAAGCCACCGCACACACAACCAGCAGGTCCCCAAGGACGCATCTATGCAACGTTGGAAAATACCAGGTGCATTTTTAAGCCCAAAAGGCATAGACCAAAAAAGAAAATTCCTTTTCAGGTTCAGAATGCGCTGAGCCACTCCTGGCCCTTCTTGATCTGGATCTGATTGAATGCATATAGGCAATCCAATCTAGAGAAGACTATTGCTTTCTCCACGTAGTGAGCAAACAGAGAATCCAAGGGTATGGGATGCAAATCTGGGACTGTAACGTTGCTGAGATTTCCTATAATACTCACATGGACATAGAGTACCATCAGCCTTCTCCACAAAGAGAAGTGGAGACATACCGGAGAGGTACAATGAAATATTGCACCTTTGGCTAACTGCTCCTTCACCCACCCATCTAAAGCAGCTTCCTCCTGTACAGTCAAAGGGAAAATGTGAGAAGATATATGCACCAGATCAATAGTGAGTTTGAGCTTGCAATTGAACTCTGAATGATCTGGAAGTACATTGGCTGAAGCTGCATCAAGTGAAGATTTAAGCCCTTTTAAGCAAGGAAGTAAAAGTACCTCCAAAGGGGCTTTAGCAGCGGAGAGAGACTGATTGTGTGGACCTTGGGCCATTGGTGCAAATTGCCCTGGAAGTTCGCTTCAGACAAAGGAACAACCAATCTTGACCAACTTTAAAAGTTAATGACAGGGCATTGTCACTCAATTTGTTTCAGAAATCAAACTTTTGCCACCATTAAACTCCCAAAATTAATGGGTATAAGAGGCTCTTGATTGCTTGAAAGCGGTCAGCCAAATGATATTTGCCAACTTGATAATCCACTATCCACAGAACCTTCAGCGTGAAAATACCATGGGAAGCCCCTCCCCTAACCATACCACCTAGCAAGTGATTCGACTCAAGATATTAGGTTAGGTTTTGGTCAATAAAATTCTCAGAGGCACCTGTATCCACTAAGGTAGTTGTGTTGATTTTCCCTAAAGGGGATGAAAGAGTAGCCGTCAACAAAAAATATACAGAATGATCTTTATTCAAAGCATAAAACGCCAAAATCTTTCCAGAAAACCCTTCATCAGGCATAAACATGTATCCAGGTTAAGTTTTTATTTAACTGATGCAAGCTGACCAGGGGATGGACAATAGCAAAACAGAAACTCCAAAACTAAATCAACCAAAACATAAACTGACTGCCTTAAACAGCAGCGGGAAATGCAAAAGAAACGAGAAAACAACCTACCAGGTGGCACAGCGGAGAACTGATTATCCAATCATGGTGGAGGGAGAAGAGTGATCTGGTGGATTATAATCCTCATCCTCAGGATTAGCATTGAAAAAGCGGATCAATGCTGATAGCAAGGGGGTTGGGGCATCCGCAGGATGAGGGTCAAGATGAGTTAGATAGCAGTTGAGTTTGACAATTTGGGCCTGAATAAAGGACTCTATGAGTTCAGCAACATAGTGTTTGGCTTGGATGCAGGCGTCAGGAAGTTGGGCTAATTTAGCAATGTTTGCTTTGGTGACATGTGTGGCTGGGGAAAATTCTGCCAGAGTAATGACACGTTTGACAGCGGTGGTGGCAAATTTCATAGAACAGTTGGGTTTTTTTGCATTAGGAGTAAAATCGGAGGTAAACAAGGGTGGTGCAGCCAGTCTTAAATTCAGCGATTGATTTTGCCATGAATTTTCAAAGATGGCATTTTTTTGGGTGAGGCCACCTCGGCCTTGGTAAGCTGGTGGTCACTTTAGTATGGAATAGTATTGGGTTTGGGGGCGTATTTTGGGATGGGAGCGGGGCATTAAAGTCTGAATTCATAAAAGGTTCTAAATCTATTTGTTTAGCTCGAGGTGGGACAATTTTACAAGATTTGGGCACTTCATCCAATAAGTCCTTAGGCTTTTGGCTGACATGGATTTTTGTTCAGTGATAGGTGGGTGTGGTTGGGTAAGTTTTGGGGCGGGAAAATTTTTGGATTAAATATGGGTCCAATCCTGCTCCCAATTAGTTGGCATGGGTGGAAATTGGCTGGCTTGAATTTGGGTTGCTTGATTTTGCTGCTGGTTCATTGAGAGCACTACCTGGGGAGTGGGGGCAGCCAAAATGCCACTCAAACGCTGTTGGTGTGGCCTCCTGGGTGGGGTTGGCAGTATTCGCAGGGTTTAAGTTATATTGACATGCCTTTTTGGTATGGTCCAATTTATGGCAGAGGGGGAAAACTGTGCGGCTGTTGTTGATGCGAGCTAAAAGAAATGATTGGGTGCAAATGGGATATAAGCACGCGGTGGGATGTGCTGGGCCATGTTCAGCTGGTGGGGGGTAATGGTGGCCATTTTCCATAGCGCTGCGAGGCGCTCAGCACCACTTGGGACAATAAATTGGAGGATGGGGTTTTTGCCATAAGTGGCCAGCCCTGACATCAACTCCTCATAAAGTGTTTGAGGAGGAAGGTGTGAGGGGAGGTTTAAAAAGGTCACCACAAGTGTAGTATCATCTGGGAGACGTGTTCAGATGGTGGTAATGGGGTGTTTTTGTATATTATGGGCGGAGCTGCTGCAGTGGACGCATCCTCTTCAGTGGGGAAGCCTATATCAAAATAGCCATTATAAGGGCAAAAGTCTATAAATCCTGCCAGAGCAAAGGTAGAAGTTGCCAGATCAATTATTGATTTGTTGGCATACAGGAAGAGACGTCAATATTCAACATGGAGGCAAAGGTGAATAGTGAATTAAGGTAGGGCTAGGTGTTTGGGATAGGTTAAGTGGACTTGTGCGAGTTGGAGTAATAAGTCCCTTGGAGGGACATAGCAGCTGGATGTATTTGGTGGACTTGACAAGCTAGTCTGCACGCGTTTGCCTGCTGGGTGGTAAATGATGGCAGGTGGAGCACTGCTGCTCCATACTGGGGAAGCAGGTGGTGGATCCAAGGACATAAATTTGGAAATTGGTGCAGTGAAGCATGGTGGAAAAAATTTGTTTTAATTAAAAATCGCTTGAAATTAATGATGAGCGGAAAGGAAAGTGTCTCCAGGATAGGTTTTGCATCAAAAAATGGAGAAGGATAATTGGCCACTCTAACTATTGAGGCCACATATCCCACCATATCTTCAGCAGTTGCAAATACATATTTATATTTGAAAAGCAATTCCTTCTCCACCTCCTTTGTTCTGCTGATCATGGTAGGGGTCAAGCGCGGGTTATCTGTGGTAATATGATACACAGAAATGGGGTTCACGTCAAAGCTGCAAGAGCCTATTCTCAGCTCAGTTTTTTGTATATAATTTAGATTATAAAATATGTTTTCAGGCATCAACGAGCCCATACTTGATCCATGGACAGTTGCACATCGTTATCAAGGGCATCACCACTAGGCCCTTTGTCAATATTTCATCTTGCACTGTGGGAACGCGGTGAAAAAAAACCAATCTATTGGAATCATTTTTTTTGTAAAATTAGGGCTAGACTCATCTAAACCCTCAAATTCCGTGAAATGGGAAGGGAATTGGTGGGGTGCTCTGCCCCATTCAAGTAAAAACAAATAGTTGTGGGCACTGTATTTATAAGAGCTTTCTTTGGTGACATCATACCATCGGAATCAACTGAGACATTAAATTTAGTTTTAAGGATGGACCTCTTCTCGTCTTCAATTTCAGCCAAAAATGAAGGGATGGAAAAATAAGAATCCTTCTTTTTCATAGGAATGCATGAGATTTCGGGGCCTGTATTTATAGGGGCCACCATGAGTGAAACCAAACTGCCAAATTACCTGTCCTTTCCATGTTGGGCGTGGAAATTTATCAAAAAGCTTCAATCAGATGATCAAAGCCAGCGGGGTAAGCTTGACACACTCAAATGTCCCTTGTCAGGGCATCTATATACCATGGAAAAATGATGGTTTAAAACAACAGACACAGGTAATCCTGAGACACAGATAGATTTATGAAAATAAGAGCACAAAAAACGCCCAACCTCACGGTGCACAAATATCCCACAGGAAGGTTGGAAAGCGGTGGAACAAGGTTGCTCTGCCTCCAAGGGTTGCTTCAAACCCTCTATATTCTCTAACAACCACAACACATTATTATATATATAAAACACCCATGCTGGGCCCAGGCAAAATTTGACCCAGCCACATTAACTCCTGGAGGAGGGGAGTCAGTGCTGGTTTTATTATAGCGAGACGAAGTGATGGGAAACCTGGTAGCCCAAAATAACAGGGCTTTGAACGGTCCATACCCACCATCTATCTGCCAAAAGGGTGGAAGTCACACCATAAGCAGCAAAAGAGAAACGCCCAGATGGCACACCACTAACGAGGATTATACCACCTTGGACAAGAGCGTCCCAACCATGTTTTACAGCTAAAGCGCCTTAATGCACTATGAAGACCTTCTACTTGGAATAAGCCTTGATAAGACCAAAAATAGGGTTTTTTGACAATGAGAGGAGCGTATCTGTAATGCTCAAGTTCCCATAAAGGTGGTGGAAGAGGGCCCACCCCAATACTAGGGAACCCTTCACTGAGAAGGAGGGAAACACGGCACCACACAGTAGGATGGTGCACAGAAGCCCCAAAGCAAGGATGACATACAATTGGTAAATTTGGACATGATAGAGGCTGGAAAACAAGACTAAGTAAATTCTCATAAAACTAAAATGAAACGGGGTTCTTTATTTAACAAGTTGATCAATGAGGAATGTTAGACACAAAGAATCATTATTAAACATTGGGGGGAGAATTATCAATCTGAAGAAGCGGGAAAAACCTAAACAAGCCAATAGGCGAAAGTTACCATCAGACAGGTTACTATAACTTGAGATAGTCTGGAACTGGGTTATTGATTGTAATTGAATTCTACCCAATTTAGCATATTGTTGTTATATCTTTGGTATATTGTTAGGATACGCCGTAAGGTTCACATAGGATAATACCCAATGAGCAAAAGATAAATGATGTGGGGATCATCAGTCTTTAAAACAAACCGTAAAGTAACAAATACAATATTAATCAATCTGCTCCGGACACACCACTTTATTTAGTTTAATATTAGCAGATTCCTTCTTCTCTTCTATCTACTTCTTACTAACAACCCTTCTCTCTTCAATAGTCTCATCTCGCTTATATATTAGTGACTTTAGTTAATACCAATCCTTTTGCTTAGACTATTCAGTTCTGTCATATTCTTATTGGCTCTAGCATAGTATACTATTCTTAAGATCACTATCACCTTAGTTTGATGCGATCTACTTAATATCTTTTGTATGTTGACATTGCCTTATCCCCTCTTTTAGAGGCGATCCAATAAATACTCATCTATAGCTTGGTATTTCCCTATCGCCTTATTTTAAGGTGATCTCATCAATATTATTATATTACTTTATTTGGACAATCTCACCCAATCCACCATAGCTAGATATGGCTTATAATCCAGTCATATTAGAACCTCAACAATACCCTTCCTTGACTGGACAATAAGTCTCCTATTGTTTATACGCCTGAAGAAACTTTGCATGCACTCTGTTTTTTTTTTAGTACTAGATGGTCCCAACCCATGCACTCTGTTAATGATCTGACTGCATGTGGGGTCCATGATAGTTAGGTGTCAACACCTGTTTTCTCACTTATTCTAAGCAGAAAAATTCAGATGCTGGCCAATTTGTGCTTTTAACTGAACCCATGCTGATCATGGAATGGAGCCATATCTCCATCTTTGAACTGAGCTAGCCGGTTACACCATACCTAATTGGCAGCCTGATTCTTTATCTTCTTAGCTAATCATAAAGAGTACGCGTCAGTTGTAGCTTGATCAACATATTTTTTAGGTCGGTCAAGTAGCGTTGATGATCCATTCCACCAATATCTTCCACACAGGCATAGAGCAGTGCAGGTAGAGCTGGGTGCAATTAATATAGTAACTGAAAAGGACTCTTACATGTGGCAGAATAATATCTAATGTTATAGGCAAAGATGGCGGTGGAAAGGAGAGAACTCCAATCTGAAGGTTGATCTGTTAATAATTTTCTGAATTATGTTCACCAAGGTCCCATTGAATCGCTCAACCATCCCATTAGACTCATAGTGATATGGGGTCATCAAAAACGCGTTGATGGCCATCAGCTCATTTAGTTTGGGTAAAATGTGAGAGGTGAAGTTTGTTCCATTATCAGTAAGGAAAAACTGAGGGAAGCCATGTCTCAAATTTAGCATTACAATATGAACTTGGCCACTGTGACCGCCCCCAAATCCTGTATCACCCGTGCTTCAACCCACTTGGTCAAGTGGTCAATCACTACATAATGTATTTGTACCATTTAGATCCAGTTGGCAGGGGGCCAACGACATCAATGGAAACCATATGCTAAGAAAAATGTGGTTTCAAAAACTGATATGAGGTCTTCTTGTGGAACGGCTTTTCCATATGGCACTGGTAGCAGCAGAAAATTGTTCCAAGCACATCAAAAAGCATGCTTTTCCAATAATACTGAGGGCGCAACAATTACATCATTTTGAGTAACCCACCATGTATGACTGCCTTATGTGTGCTCATGATAATGCTAGGCCATGCCAAGGGTCGCAGGAAGTTCACCATGGAGTCCTTAATCCATTTATACAACTCTACATTCTCCTGGAAGATATTAGCTTGCATCTCACTTAACGCCTTTATGACTTGCTGTGAGGCAAACAGAAAGATAGAATTAGACTGGCCTGCCATCCTAAGTGCCAGAGCACCTGAATGGCAACCCAGAATGCCAAAGGCACTGCTGCTGGTATGACGGATATGATACTGGAGAGGATATTTGCCAATAACTGCCATTGAGCCAGAATCTCATACATGTACATAATAAAATATCAGACAAATATGGCCATCAACCCTGAGGGTGCGTGAATGTCAGCGGATAGGGCGGTTTATTTTTAACATAAAAACTAAATTTTGGAAGAGGTCATAAATGGAAATTAAGATATTATCGATTAACAATTTTCTTAGTGCAATGCAACTGAAAAAATAGTGGTCGATTGATGAGGAACAAGCCAGTATCAGGTCCCTCAAGTTCAACCTAACTGGCAAATTATTTGGGAATGGGGGCAGATAAGTTCACTGGGAACTGACATCAAAGGATTCGGCGGCAGTCTGAGTCACTGTCAGTTTGACCTCAAATGCCCAAACTGAGGCTTGACTGCGTTTCTGGCAGTTGGCATGGCAGCATCTGGCCCAATGATCAACAGGAATCCCCCAAGGCCACCCCACGTAGGGGCGATCCCAATTGGTTGGGAATGGGTTTGGGATGCCCAACCTTCCCATGCCAGGTCACTGGGACATTTGTTTGGTCAAAAGCATTGTGTCAGCCATAATGCCTAATTTTCCAGAAGGTGAGCTTCAAACTATCGTCAATGGTGTCTGATGCTGCTACCTGAACATTAGGGATCATCCCCACCGATTTTGGGAGGGAGTTAATTTCAACAATTGCAGTGTTGGCCAGATCGAAAACGTCAGCAATTCTGGCCAATGAATCAGTCTTCATTCCTTTTTGACTATGTGGATTCTGATCATTGGGCTCATTTACACTTGTTTTCAGACTAACCAACTTCACTTTGGTGATTTCAGCGCAAATTTTCCTGATCAGGTGTACAAGTTTGGGGGAGGTGAGTGTGGGCACTGAGGAAGGGATATGAAGAAGGAGAGCTTTTACTCAGTGCTCATTCATCATGTGGGTGAGGTCGCCCTGGGTGACAAGGGGTACAGCCATCCTTTTTGGAGCCTTTTTACTTGGAAACGGGAAGAGGGCCCAATGTACACACAGGGGATGTTCCCCTGGATTTACATTACCCTTTAATTTTTTTCAAAGGAAGGGCACCACCACCTGGAAACTGCACAAGGGCCACATTTTTGTGTGCCTTGGGTAGTTTAATCGCCATTACTGTTGTGACCTTTTTTGGGGGGATGGGGGCGTTGGGGTGGGATTCGTGAAATGCATCGACCAGCTCCATGCAGTAAGTGCAATTGCAAGCCTTAACACAACTGTTCTCATAAGCTGGATACCCTTTCCAGGCCATGAGATACTGGACTGACCACCAGGATTTGTGGGACACTATGATGTTTTTCACCTTGGCTTCTTCTGCATCCTCTATTACAATAGGTTCAGGTTTGGTGGGGACAATCCCCTTGAATGGGGACAACTGAGACACATGGAAGATGGGATGCTGTTTCCAATGAGCTGGCAGTTTAAATCAAAAAGCACCATTGCCCAAGTCTTCCTCCACCAGGTGGGGACCCGAACGTTTTCTTGCAAACTTTTGGGAAGTTACCAGCATCTGCAGGTGGCAAGTGTCCAACATGATGTGAGAACCCACTATGATATCATGACCAGAAGCTGTTTGTGATCCTTGAACTGTTTATAATCATCAATAGCCGTTGTGAGGTGCTCCCATACTAAGGACTGGGTTGACCGGATATGCTAAATGTGATCTGCAGCAGCAGGAACCTCTGGGCATATACAAGGACTGACCAAAAAGAGGGATTATAATCTAACGTTGCTTCATAGGAGAAAACCCCATAGAGGCGTGAGTGCCATTGTTATAGGCGAATTGGGTGAGAGAGAGGTCATCAGCCCAAGTATCCTGGGCGGCCAAAGCATAACAGTGCAAATACTGTTCCAAAATTTGGTTAACCCACTCGGGGTTGTCTGTTGGACTGGGGGTGGTAAGTGGTGGAATGACAGGGGGTAATTTTTAGGATGGAAAAAGCTCATTACAAAATCGTGCTATAAATTGGGGTCCTCAGTCACTATCGATCTCCTGTGGGAGGCCAAACATCAATAACACATGGTGTACAAAGAGCTGAGCGGTCTCTTCAGATGTGATCACAGAAGTACAGGGAATAAAAGGGAAATTTGGTGAAGCGATCAACCACCACCATCACTACTGTAAACCCATTGGAACAGGGGAGTTCAACAATAAAGTCCACAGACAATGTCCATGGACCCTCCGCCTGTTGTAATGGGTGCAGGAGTCCCTTCCTTCCTGAGTGGGCAAACTTTGACAAGCTTAGGCAACGCGGTTGGCAATCCAACCTGGAATTTCCTTAGTTAAGCCCGCCCAGTTATAGGTTCACTTTATCAATTTGATGCATTTTCTGTTGCCCAGATGGTCAATCATGGGAGCGTCATGATGTGCACGAAATACCTCGGCTAAGAAAAGAGGGGAACCCAAATTCGCGACCTAAAATAGATGAGTCCCTCCACCAAGGAGTACAGAGAGTGTTTATGATTTTGAAGGGTCAATTGATCGGATAATTTCACCCCTTCAGGGCAAGTCATTTGGCCGGCTAAGACCTGAGCAACAAGCGGGCATCTGGAGCAAGGGCAGCAGAAGAGATGACGGGGGGAACAATTGACAAAATTTGGGCAGCAGGAATTATGGTAATGAGGTCTGCTTCTTCTGAATCCATGGGACAGTGGGTGGGGTTTCAGCTGAGGAAATAAGGAAGTACATTAAGCGCACCTTTTACAAATTTTTATTTGAAATGAAACTGCACAAGTCCCGATAGGTTCATGCTTGCCAGTGTGCCAATTTTTGAATTTCACAAAATATAATAGAGCCTGGTGATCCGTCTGAACAATTAACTCATGCTGGGCACCCTGAAACAGGTACCACCAATGAGTCAATGCCCATGCAACGGCTGCCAACTCTTTATCATAAATGGCCCAGGATTGCTACATAGATGTAAACTTCTGGGAAAAATATGCGACTGGATGTTCCAAGCCCTCAGGATCTTAGATTAGCACTGCCCCTACTGCCACAGAGGAGGCATCACATGTGACGATATATCTTTTTTCAGGATCTACATGTTTCAGTCTGGGAGGGGATAAGAACACTTCCTTGATCGACTTGAACACTTGCTGTCATATGGGTGTCCAACAAAACAGTAAATTCTTGCCAGTGAGGGGTGGAGTGGGGCCGCCAACTGGGAAAGGGCCAAGGAAAATTTCTTTAGGAAAATAATGGTTCCCAAGAAAACTCTGTAATTGTTTCTGGGTTGTTGGGGTAGGCCATTCCTGAATAGCATCCAACTTATTAGGGGGAATCGCGTAGCCATCCTTAAGGATGAGGTTCCTGAGAAAGGTAACTTCCTCCTTATAGAACTAGCATTAGGAAGGCTTAATGAACAAGCCCGCCTTATGCAAAGCAGCCATGACCGCTTCCAAGTCAATAGCGCATTGTTTGGGAGTTGGGGAGTGAACCAGAATATCATCAATATAAACGACCATGCAAGTAAACTGGAGGTCACCCAGTACATTGTAGATCATATGTTGGAATGTAGTGGGGGCATTCTTCAGCCCAAAGGGCATTACGCGGAATTGGAAAATGCCTC
Organism: Massospora cicadina; assembly: GCA_022478985.1. Taxonomy (NCBI): domain Eukaryota; kingdom Fungi; phylum Entomophthoromycota; class Entomophthoromycetes; order Entomophthorales; family Entomophthoraceae; genus Massospora; species Massospora cicadina. The sequence goes on along the minus strand of JAKSZP010010988.1, from coordinate 43,855 downwards.
ACTTTGTCCAAATCTCTGTTAACCACTCTTGCCCTTCATTATCTGAATATGGTTAAAGGCGTTGACAAGATTTAGCTAAGAAGACACCCAAGTTTCGTGATTGCATTGCCTATTGTCTGCTCTAAAGGCAGGGGGTAGGGATCGTGAACTGTGACTTTAAATGTCCATAATTTATGCAGGAACGAGGGAACCCTTGGCTTTTTTAGTGAAGATGATGGGAGACATGACTGGAGATTCCTTAAACAACCACTCTTTTTTCAGCATATCGTCCAACCAAGTTTTGAGTGCAACCTCCTCTTATGTTGTGTGGGGATACAACGGGCAGCTGATATTCACCAACTGTACTGTTGTACAGAATCCACAGTCAAATTTGGTGTGAGGGGGGAGATGATCTGCTTTCTCATAATCAAATATACCCTGGTAGCACATCAATTCTTTGGGGGAAATTGGACGTCAGGACTGAAGGGGAAACGAGGGAAGTTATGGGCGCGACCTTGAGCTTTCTTGAGAGTATTAACTAAAGGAACTCTCCCTCAGTTTAATAATTGGCAAAAAACAACATATTTGACTCTAGATGAATCTTAACATGTTGCCGACGCCACCAACCAACTCCTAAGATAACTGGGAACACCAAGTTCAGCATTGCAGAAACCCGATCACAAAAGCTGAACTGATGTACTGAGAATGTAACTGGTCAGCAAATCAGATATGAGGTTTGTGAGGCTGACAATGCAACTATCACCAAAGGACCTGCATCCAGGTCAAGTTCAAATGTTAAGCTAGTTCAACACTCATAAAATTGCCTGAAGCTCCAGTATCTACCAGGGCCTCAAAGGAGAGATGTGTTGGGACCCAACACTAATCTTCATGGGTAATAAGAATTAAGCGAAGTTCTCTTTATTGGTAGTTGTGGATGAATGCAGTGATACCAAAGAGAGATGTTAGTGTGGTCAGGGGAAACCGCTAGGCTCATAGGGGGAGTAAGCTCATTGCAAGTCAAAATGTCAGATCCTACTTATATGGGCACAATATCCACGGCAACTATGGGGTGTGGATTTGACGTTTGGAGTGGAACTAGGCTACTATGGACAGAAAAATTTTCTCCACAACCTGATTCAGCTGCAAAGAAGGGGCCATTGTTATGCCAATATCAAACGTAAAGGCGGAAATGGTTAAGAGTAATGGTTGGTCAATATTGTCAGGCAAACAGAAAGATAGAATTAGACTGGCCTACCAACCTAAGTGCTGGATCACCTGAACGGCAACCCAGAATGCCAAAGGCACTGCTGCTGGTATGACGGATATGATTGGAGAGGATATTTGCCAATAACTGCCATTGAGCCAGAATCTCATACATGTACATAATAAAATATCAGACAAATATGGCCATCAACCCTGAGGGTGTGTGAATGTCAGCGTGGATAGGGCGGTTTTATTTTTTTACATAAAAACTAAATTTTGGAAGAGGTCATAAATGGAAATTAAGATATTATCAATTAACAATTTTCTTAGTGCTATGCAACTGATTAAATAGTGGTCAGTTGATGAGGAAACAAGCTGGTACCAGGACCCTCAAGTTTGACATAACTGGCAAATTATTTGGGAATGGGGGCAGATAAGCTCATTGGGAACTGATATCAAAGGATTTGGTGGCAGGCTGAGTTACTGTCAGTTTGACCTCAAAATCTAAACTGAGGCTTGACTGCGTTTCTGGCAGTTGGCATGGCAGCATCTGGCCCAATGAGCAACAGGAATCCCCCAAGGCCACCCCACGTAGGGGCGATCCTGATTGGTTGGGAATGGGTTTGGGATGCCCAACCTTCCCATGCCAGGTCACTGGGACATTTGTTTGGTCAAAAGCATTGTGTCAGCCACAATGCCTAATTTGCCAGAAGGAGCTTCAAACTATCGTCAATGGTGTCTGATGCTGCTACCTGCACATTGGGAATCATCCTCACCGATTTTGGGAGGGAGTTAATTTCAACAATTGCAGTGTTGGCCAAATCGAAAACGTCAGCAATTCTGGCCAATGAATTAGTCTTCATTCCTTTTTTGACTATGTGGATTCTGATCATTGGGCTCGTTTACACTTGTTTTTGGACTGATTGACTTCATTCCAGTGATTTTAGTGCAAATTTCTCTGATCAGGCGCACAAATTTGGGAGAGGTGAATGTGGGCACTGGGGGAGGGATCTGAAGAGGGAGAGAGCTGTTACCCAGTGCTCATCTACCACGTGGGCGAGGTCGCCCTGGGTGATGAGGGGTACAGCCACCCTTTTTTGAAGCCTTTTTACTTGGAAACGGGAAGAGGGCCTGGTCTACACACAGGGACGTTCCCCTGGACTTACACTTGAGGCAGTTTGTCATTGTCACAAAATTGATTGTGGGCTTTACTAGTGTTCCAGGTCAATCAGTATGAAGACTTGTTGACCCTTGCCATTTCGCCTTCATAGGCATACTGACCCCCTGTGATTCTGCGTCCAACCCATTAACAGCAACAGACCAAAAACTTCACCTTAGCCCTAGAGCTGGAGGGTGCCCCAGCGAGTCCTGCTTCCATCCTGGGTGGCCAAAGCACTCCTGTGCTGCCCCAACATCTGAGGCTTCGCCAACCCATCTGGGAATACCCTGGAAAGTCCTGTCCCATCCTAGGTGGCCAAGGCACTCCCACGCTGCACCCCACAGGGTTGATGGCCAGTTGGCAACGTTGTTGGTGGCCAGTTTGGAACATTCAGCTGGTTTCACAGAGGGGGAAGGTATGGGAGCTGGTGGCATCGGCTACTTTAGGTGCATTGACTTGCGTTAACTTCAGGGATCTCCAGTCCCATTTTATAATAATCTAACTGACAAACAACAATTAAGATAAGAAAGTGAGAGAGATCCTTATTTGGTGGGAATAAACAACTATTTATACTATAGGCTACTTTGCCTGTTAAAACCCCTTGTGTTGAAGATTTGGGCTTCACCTGATGGCTGGTTTGTTGTTTGGTGGAAACTGCAGCTTTGAGCATCTATTGTGTGAGTAATAGACAGGATGGTGCTTTAAATTTATGATACAGCTTTTGGTAATACTTCAATTATATACCCATTCATTTCACTTGGATAATGGCACGCTGCCCTGATCCTACTGATCCAAGTGAAAATCGAATTTAATATAAAGTAAAGTGATAATGCAAAAAGTTTATAAGATAAATCATAAACTTAATCCAGAAGTTAAAGGATGTCTTTATTAGTGCAATTGCAAGGGTTATTTATAGGGTTTGATGTTACACACCTCTCAATAGTGACGCCTTACTTTTCAGTGGCCCTTGGCCATGTAAATAGTTTGTAATGACATCTACAAATACTTTGACTCAGGGCATCATGCTCAGCCTCAGAGTTGGAGTAAACACCATCATCATCCTTGAGATGACGTTTCATCATATCTTCAAAATAGCTAAAACTGATTCACTTTCACGTGCAATTGGCAGCACATACCAAGGCAATTTGTATCACTAATTAGTAATTAATTTGATCAAAAACTTAATCGATATTAAAAACTAATTTTGACATAGACTAACAAAGTCATGTGCCTGAGTCATTAAATCAAAACTTAAATTTAAGTTCGACCTAACCAACAAAGTCCTCAAACCGTGTCATCATAGTCAAATATATATTAAGTGAAATCGCTAGGCCACAGATCCAAGTTAAGATATACTTAGGATATTTTTGGTTTATATAAAGCGACGATTAGATCCAGTCAACCATTCAACACTTCCCCCTCCTTGACTGAATATAAGCGGCAGATACTCTTCTTCCTTGGTCACACTGTCTAATTCTTCACGTTCCTCAAAGTTCAAATGTTATCTCAATAGCCTTTCCTAAGCTGACAGAGCCAGCGTGCTGGTGCCAAGCTTCCTTGGGTTCGCAATCCAAATTCTGTTGCAAGGCTTCTCCAGTTTGGTCGCGCTCTCCTCCCCCTACCAAAGAGGAGATACTTAGTTCTAATGCTAGCGAGGCATCAAATCCATGAAATAAACTCTATGGCTTGCAATTATAATTATTATTTCTATACTTTTTACTTTTTATTTTTTATTGTTATTTTTTCCTTTTCTTTTTACTATTATTCTTTATGATATAGATGAAGGAACTTAGTGTGTACTTGGTTTACAACCCAGCCACCTTGATCCTTAATGGTATATACATCTTCAGACAATTTCTCCAATATAATAAATGGACCCTTCCAAAGTGAGGCCAGCTTGTGCGCGCGGCCTGCGCTATGAGTGTCACAATATACTACTAAATCTCTTTCCTTGAACTTAGTCATTCCCCCATGCCCAACGGCTGAAATATTTTCAAGTATTTGTTGCACATAGGGTTTATCGACTTCTTCAGAGGCTTCAGGTGTGACAACCTTACTTTGGGAGCGAGTTACTACATGTATGTTTGAGGAATCTTAATTCAATACTAAAATAGAATCGTTTTAATTGTTAAGCAAGGCCCCATGGCCATTGTTTGATTGCCAATCAAGAGGGACTGGTGTTGCAGGCACAATAGAGCATCCCTCATCTATTGTGCTTGTTCTTTTCCCTCTTCCTGCACAGTTTGGGACGGACTTTATTGACATTTTGCTGATGGCATTGGGGAGCATAGTGACCTTTATGATTGCAATTAAAGCATGTAATTTCACTCACTGGCCGTGAGGTGTTAATCTTCTTATTGGTTTCAAAGGACTTTCCAGCAAAGGCAGTGATTCCTGATCTGTAACTAGTATTAGGAGGGCCATGATTTTTGAGCATCTGAGTAAATAGTCAACCAATTCAGATGTTACAAGGTTTTGCACAAAAGCAGGCAATAGAGTGTTTGATAGATTAGGTAAGTTTCTACTGCATGCTCTAGTGCTATCTTGGCATCAAAATTGACCATAGCCTGCGCGCCTAAGAGAACTTGAGCTTCACAATAGAATTGATCTGCAAATCTTTCAATTGCTTCATCTTTCTTAAAGATGATGTTCATAAACTTGGATTTTCTGGTCAACATCCGTTCTGGAACTCCAAATTCATGAAGCACGACCTCCTTGACTTTGGCATATGTTGGATTTTTGTTAATGTGAGGCATAATCAACTCAATGCTCCACTCATCCAGGCAGTTAATCTTGGTGGCTACTTTGTTATGGTCGCTGGCCCCATGCATGGCCATTTCAAAACGTTTGACAAATATGTTAATACTTCTGTTCTTGTCAAAGGCTGTCAGGTTTGCTGGTTTATAATTATTGCTTCCCCGTTCCTGGTTATCACGATTACTTCTAGGTTGACTAGAGCCAGGAATACTAGGGCGTTGGGGCATAGTATCCTGGTTTGAGGTGTTAGTGTTGACTAAAGCAATCATATTGCTAAGCAGTTATCGATGTGGCCCAGTGTCCATTTCAGTAGCTATTTCTGAAGCATTGTCCTCATAATATTCAGAAGAATTTCCAGTTGAGTGGGTTATAGCACTCTGACAATGCCCGTTAGCCAGAGTTCAAATTAACTCGTTAATTTCATTTTTCCAATTGACATGATTTTGAGCTTTTAATTTTAATTTTTCTATTCCTTATTCAGGCTAGTAGCTTGTAGTTGCAAGGTGGAAATCACTTTGTCCTTTTCTTTCATTGCCTTCTTGAACTGGTTCAATTCTTCATGGAGATTATTGTTTGACTCATTAATAGCATTAACATCATCATTGAGATTATTGATTTGTAGATTAAGATGATCAATAGAGTCTTTAGTTTTTGCTCATTGGGCCTCAATTTGGGTTTTCCAGTAATTGATTTTTCTGGTGTATTCATCCTTCATCTGCGAAGTTTGGGCACTCAAACGTTGATACTGGTCACCATCTGAAGTCCCAGCCATGAGCGCCATTGTTGAAGATTTGGGCTTCGCCTGATGGCTGGTTCGTGTTTGGTGGAAACTGCAGCTTCAAGCATCTATTGTGTAAGGACAATAGACAGGATGGTGCTTTAGATTTATGATACAGATTTTTGGTAATACTTCAATTATATACCCAGTCATTTCACTTGGATAATGGCACGCTGCCCTGATCCTACTGATCCCAAGTGAAAATCGACTTTAATATAAAATAAAGTGATAATGCAAAAAGTTTATAAGATAAATTATAAACTTAATCCAGAAGTTAAAGGATGTCTTTATTAGTGCAATTGCAAGGGTTATATATAGGGTTTGATGTTACACACCTCTTAATAATGACGCCTTACTTTCAGTGGCCCTTGGCCATGTATATAGTTTATAATGTCATCTACAAATACTTTGACTCAGGGCATCATGCTCAGCCTCAGAGTCAGAGTAAACACCATCATCATCCTTGAGATGGCGTTTCATCATGTCTTCAAAATAGCTGAACCAAACCACTTTCATGTGCAATTGGCAGCATATACCAAGGTTATTCGTATCACTAATTAGTAATTAATTTAAAAAGAAAACTCAATCAACATTAAAAACTAATTTTGGTATAGACCATCAAAGCCCACATGCCCAAGTCATTAGATCAAAAATTAAATTTAAGTTTGACCTAACTGTCAGATATTCCCCTTCTCAACTTAAGAAAAAGAATGTTGGAGGTATTAGTGCTCCCAAATCTGCTACCATGATTGGCCCATCTCCTGCCCAATCATCAAATAATATTGTGGTTATCAATGATATGAGTATCAACGGCAAAAGACCTTGGCGGATTCTCAGTGGAATCCTAACTATCAGAAAAATATGGTTTATAACAAAAAAGGCTTAAAAAGGTAATAACTTATAATAGGATTACTCTGACTTCTCAGCCAAATTTGGGGTGTTTGTTACCACATGGGTTTGATCACCTTTGAGGTTAGAAGATATTACTTAACGATTATAGGATGTAAATTAACTAATCATTACCACATGAGTCTGACCACTGCCGAGAAGAGAAGATTTTACTTGATGATGATAGGATGCAAATTAACCAATCATTACCACATGAGTCTGACCACCGCCAAGGTGATAAGATTTTAATCGCTGGTGACTGGATACAATACATCAAATTGTTACCATACGGGTTGGTTTTTCCTCAAAAATATTATTTTTCAATCTGATAGGCCAAAAGCCTATATTTCCTAATTTAGATGACTCAGCTTTATATACTTTTGCCTCAAATACCCATGGTCTCAAAATATGAACTAATTTAAATAGGAAATACTAGTATCAAGAAAAGGACCTACTTTGGGTTTGTCCTGCTTAAACAATAAAAAACTTAAAAACTTTAACAAAGCACTATTATTACTTTTATTAAAAAGTATAATTCTCACTTTAAACAAAATATTTGTGGCATCCGTCGGTGGATCTTACAAACTGGTGCTCACTACAGGCGATCACCCTGAATACTTCAATAAGTGTTAAAAAGTAATGGAGAGTGTCACAATTGGGTGTGAAATGGGGAAGGAACTGAAGACGATGATTTAATGGATAGCCCTATTGCTTTGATAATTGGAGAAGAAGAACAATTTGAACACATATTAATGCCTGAGTCTCGTCGCATCACCTGGCCAGCTACTGAAGCCGTGAGAGACCTTACTCATGGTATCCTTAACCCTGGCGGTATTGCATCTCGTGAACGAGTGTCATTGGTAGAGGAACGCCACTTGTTTCTCTATGAGACTAGTGTCCTCACAGAGACCTATGGTCAGCTTACAAATTTGACCACTTACATATGCAAGTTTGCTCACCCTGTCTTGGTCCATATGATGCATCTCTTAGCTGGCCATCATGAAGAGCTTCGTCGACACCTAGATACCCATGCAGCTTTGAATTTGGCCTATAATAAGTTGTATCAACTGACCTCCAAACATCTTGGAGCAGTTAAATCTGGTGTGGAAGCTAATCGCAACTTTATCATACAGCTGCATGACCAACTTACTACTATGGACACTGGGATTGTAAAGTATGTTGAGGAGGCCATGAAGATATTCTAGAATGAACTGAACGCTTCCTCCACTAGCACTCCTCGTTGTTGGAAGAGTTTTCTAAAGAACTTGAAAAGCAAATTGAGCAAACACATCGTGACCTTTCAGCCCACGACTCCTTCCTTCAAGAGAAATATGAACAGCATGTGGCTGTGGTGGAGCGATATTTAATTCAGGCCTTTTTGCATGTTGATGAGCTTGAACGTCATCTGTTGCTTGAACCATCTAGCGCCACCACCACCCTCGCGGCCAAGGTTGTTCAGCTAGAAAAGGAGCTAGCTCTCAAAGCTTCGTTTGAAAATACCAAATATTTGGCACGTCGCCTGACTGAATGCAAAATTTAAGCAAAAGTAATAAAAGCTTCGCTGGAAAACCCTGTGCTATTGAAGGAAGTATTTAGTTGACTAACGCAGGTTAAGCGGAAGTATGAGCAGATCAAGGATGGAGTACAAGGCTCAAGCTCACACCTTCATGATGATGAAGGGTGTAAACAAATTAAAGAAGAGCTGAAGAACCACGTGAAAGCCATGGAAACTGCTCAATTAGATCTAAGCTCAATGGTGTCATAACTCCGTTTTCAAGTCACTGCAATGGAGAGCCTAGTGGAAGGTTTTAAAACTCATAAATCAGGGATTGAAGCTCAACTGAGACTATGTGAATCCGGGCCCCTAGAAGCCCTATCTAAAATGAAAAACTCAGCCTGAGGCCATGCATGATCAGTTCGATCACCTTTTGCAGACCTTTAATCAGTTAAGCTACCACTCTGAAACCTCGGAAGCAGAAGCTCCAGCTATTCATACCCTTACTGGGAATGATTATAATTCATTCAAACCAACATTTAAAGACAAGTTTATCCCCGGCGAGGGTAGCATTGCCTCATTTTTATACGTATATGAAGCAGCTATAAAAGGGGCGACTTATTGTCAGAAGGCCAAACATATTCTTTCCTGTTTGGGCCGCATGGCACAGGAGGTGATGGTCCCACATATGGATGCTCTTAGCACCTGGTCCAAAGTTAAAGAGGCCTTCATAAACACATTCAGTTCAAAACAGGCTTTAAGTATGAAAAAGCAAGCATTTATGCGTATGAATATCTGAAAAGGAGAGTCAGTGGTCGCCTTTGCAGAACAATTTTATATGGAAGCACATACGTTGTTAACTTCAAAGATATTGACTTTGGATGATGCTGTCGCCGCCGTTTTGACTGGAGTGGCTACTTACCCATTGCTAGCGGTGCACATCACTTCAGTTAAACGTTATTTCCATACCATTCAAGACATCAAGGAGGCGTTAATAGATGTCGCTGATTTCCATAAGCCTGAAGTTTCATGCGGAGCAGTATCTCATCCTCACGTTTTAACCATTGAGGATTCAAAGCCTAAGCCTCAGGCCTTAGCTATTGAAGACAAGAAGGAGCCCCTTCAGATAATGGGCCCTGAAGAGCAAAACCCCAAAGCAAAACGTCCTGAACGCCCTCGGTGCAAATACTGCAATAAGTTCAGACACAAGGAGGCTGTGTGCTGGAAAAGAAAGCTGACGCCGAAGAACAGGAGCAGGGAAAAGAAATGTCAGCATAGGGAAAGGCACACCTATTGCTGACAAAACTCATGTGCCTGACTCATCTAAACAACTTATGCCAGTACCTCGCGTTACTAATACCCCAGGAGATGATTCTGAGGGGAATACAGATGAGGTCAGCTATTACATTGTAGGAGTACCTGCTGAAGTGGAAGTCCTCAATCACTTGAATGCTGGAGGATTGGATGAAGCCACCATACCTGAAGAGACATATCTCTGCCAAATTCTAGGGGAGCCAGTTGTTATTGATACTGCCAGTGACACAGATGAGGTGATGTCTCACCTTATTCGCCCTATCCAGCATGGCCATACCATGAAGTCCATGCAGGAAAATTACCCCAAGACCGCATGCAAATTAACCTCCAATTTCCATCTTAAGGAGGTCTTAGCGCTATCGCCCACTTTTGGGGGGATACTTATGAAGGTTGAAGTGGTTATCCAAAAAGTTTGGGTTATGGCTATCTTAGATACAGGCTCCTCAGTGAACGTAATCTGCTCCAAGTTGATGAAAAAGATCAAACTTGCACCTGACTTGGAGTACAACCAAGACTTTGGAACCGCTGGTCCTAACAACACCCGTGCACTGGGTGCTTACTCCTCCCTTCCCATTCATATTGGGAAGCTTATTCTATCAGCCTCCGCAGTGGCTTTGGATAATAACGCTTATGATATGCTTATAGGTACTCAGTTTATGATTGAATATGACAGCATTATCAATATAAAGCAAGGGTTCTTGTCATTGCTCAATTATGAAGTCCCTTTAGTTCTAGCCAATACAGAACCCAGCAAGAAGGAATACACTTGCATCTAGTATTAAAAACAGGAATACACTTGCATGTATACCAACCTCACAAAAACAGTGACTAAAGAAGGGCAGGCTGCCAATAAGCTCCGCACCCCTCTTCCTACATTTCAAGTGGCTGATAAGGTGTTATACTATCATAACTGCATCACCTCAAGAAGCGATAAGCTTGGTTCAATTTGGGAGGACCTTTCTCCATCAGCTACAAAAGAGGCAATGAATACTTTATCAAATCATTAGCCACAGGAGTTACTATAAACTGGGTAAATAGCCATTTCCTATGATCCTACACCCCTCCCAACATTCTTGAGAGGGGCAATGTCGGACATTCTCCTTCTCAACTTAAGAAAAAGAATGTTGGAGGTATTAGTGCTCCCAAATCTGCTACCATGATTGGCTCATCTCCTGCCCAATCATCAAATAATATTGTGGTTATCAATGATATGAGTATCAACGGCAAAAATACCTTGGCGGATTCTCAGTGGAATCCTAACTATTGAAAAAATATGGTTTATAACAAAAAATGGCTTAAAAAGGTAATAACTAATAAAAGGATTACTTCAACTTCTCAGCCAAATTTGAGGAGTTTGTTACCACACGGGTTTGATCACCTTTGAGGTTAGAGGATATTACTTAACGATTATAGGATGTAAATTAACTAATCATTACCACATGAGTCTGACCACTGCCAAGAAGAGAAGATTTTACTTGATGATGATAGGATGCAAATTAACCAATCATTACCACATGAGTCTGACCACCGCCAAGGTGAGAAGATTTTAATCGCTGGTGACTGGATACAATACATCAAATTGTTACCACACGGGTTGGTTTTGCCTCAAAAATATTATCTCTCAATCTGATAGGCCAAAAGCCTATATTTCCTAATTTAGATGACTCAGCTTTATATACTTTTGCCTCAAATACCCATGGTCTCAAAATCTGAACTAGTTTAAATATGAAATACTAGTATTGAGAAAAGGACCTACTTTAGGTTTGTCCTGCTTAAACAGTAAAAAACTTAAAAACTTTTGAAAGCACTATTTATTACTTTTATTAAAAAGTATAATTCTCACTTTAAACAAAATATTTGTGACATCTGTCTGCGGATCCCACACTAACCAAAAAAGCCCTCAAGCCTGTGTCATCAAAGTCAAATATAATTAAGTGAAATTGCTAGGCTACAAATTCAAGTTCAGATATACTTAGGATATTTTTAGTTTATAATAAGTGACGATTTAGATACAGTCAACCATTCAACACCTTGGCCATCTAAGCTGACACTTTAAGGAATCTTTGATCAATCATGGTAACAATTCCCTCCTAATCCACTCATATGATCACTAAATATTGAATTAGTTTGATCCATCTCTGGAATGAGTCGCTGGTTGATCATATATAATCTATTAAATATAAATAAAACTTCAAGCACCTCAGCATGACTCACTAGTGCTCCAAAATTAGCAACGGAACCATATTTGGATGCTTGGCAACGGATTTATCAGCTTTCTACTTTAATTCCCACAACCACCTACAAATGGTCAATAAGCGGTAAATGTAGATTCTGCTGAACCTAGATTAAAATTTTCTATTATAACATTATATATCAAACTAAGCGATTAGCCTGCAATCATGCCCAACTAACTGACACCCTAGCTCTAATATTATTGGAAGGAGCCATCTGGTTAATTTCTTGACAGCTATCATATTTTCCGCGGAGCATTTTATTGAATATCACATCATACAAATCCACTATGATGGCAATTGTTGGAAACCTTGACAAGCAATTGGCGTTCTGGTGTTTTCTCCAGGTCAGTGAAGGATCTCAAAGTCATAGGCTGCAATTTTAGGTTCCATTGAGCTAGACGTTCTTCAGGCCTCTTAAGATTCTGTAACCAGCGTAACTGTCAGATTTTTGTGAGAGGTTACGATATTCAGGCACTATGAAAGCTACAAAATTATTAGTTTTGTGGCTCCAGAAAAGATTAAAATAAAACAATGAAGATATTAGTTTCGTTGCAAGAATAAATTCCAATTGGAATGCGAACTTTGTTCAGTAAAGACCAAAATAGAGCTACAAAAAAATTAAGTTGTATCTTTATTAGTTAAAAATTAGGGATATTTATAGGAGTAGATTTGGTAGTTCTTCATGAGGATCTTTGTGCTTCCACCAAGGTAAGATCTTTTCTGTTAGAGGACTAATATTACTGATTGTTATTATTATACTTATGATGGTCAGATCTGACTAAGTTTTTATTAAATGGGATTAACCTTCTTGTTGAGGGCTTAGCCCCTTTGGAATGCTTATCCTCGTCCATCACATGAGGCTGATAACTCCAAAGGGTTGATCATCAGTCTAACAGAAAATTAGATATATCCAACAGGGTTTTTAAAATCTTATTAGACTGAGACACCAATTCTAATTATTGATAAAAATTTGGTCATTGCAGATAAATTTCCAACAATGCCCCCTCAAGATCTTTCTTAGGGGGCACATACTTACAAAGTAATCTACTATGAACTCTATTGATAACAGTCCCAGTATCAACAGCTGGAATGGAGTATTCAATACCACAGATAAATAATACATTAAGGACCAGACCATAAGGTATCAAGTTTATAAATATGTCCTCCTGGTCTAAGATGTTAAATGAGTACAAGATCCCCAATTGCTATTCAGGTAAGGTAGGTTGAGTAACATTGGTTCTAGTTCCTTCTTTTGAGGTTGTAGCTGCAAGTGAACTCAAAGCTAAGGCTTGTACTCTGATGAATTCATCTGATAGCATCCTCATAACTAATCTATTAGTTTGCAGTGTTGCAGCATCAAGTATAAGTTGTACACTTGAGGGTAATATAGGATCCCAACCATAGAGAGCCTTGAAGGGAGACATACTAATTATACAATGATAACTAACCCTGTAGGCTAAAATCGCACTAGGTAAGTAGATGTTCCATCTACTAGAGTTGGTGGAGCCCATCTTTTGAAGAATGGCTACAAGGGTACCATTAGCTTGTTCAACTGAACCATTAGTGGAAGGGTTATAAGGAGCTGTAAATAACTGATAGGTACCCACTAATTTATTAAGCTCAGATACTACCTATAAAATGAAGTTGGTCCCATTAATTGGATAATAGTACTTTCAGGCTACCATGCTGGGTGAAAACATGCTTAAAAAGGAAGGACGCAGTAGACTTAGAAGTGAAAGTGCAAACAGAGACAGCTTAAATCCATTTGGAAATATTGTCAATAGCTAATATGATTTAATGATGTCCATAAGTAGCGGTAGGGAGAGGTCCCACTACAATGATACTCATAGTAGAAAAAGGTTCTGAGGGTCCCACAATTTTGTATTGAAAAGTCAGATTTCCATTACGTTGTTGTTGGCAAGTGAGACAAATCTCCAACACATCGTGCACAGTTCCCAGCATATTATCCAAATAACAATGATTTTCAACCACTGAAAAGTCTTAGCGTCAGCTCCATGCTCTACAGCTTAATGAGCTCCATGATAGTTTAAGTACTAGAAGAAGGCCCAATAAAAGGTAGCCATTTATATCCCAACATCTTATACAAAAAACCTTCTTTAGATTGAGTATTCTTGGTTAAGAATTGTAGCTTTGCCATAACGCCCTTGGATTCATGATACCAGAGTATAGATCTGCCAATCAGGTTATTAATGTGATCCTCTTCAGCAGTGAATAAAGTTAGGATAAGTAATTAAGAAAGTCCAACAGCATTTTGGTGTATATCTCCAACACTATGTTGAATTGAAAAGTCATAATTCTGAAGCTTTAAAATCCATCTAGATAATCGTCCATCAAGATCTTAATTTTATTGTAACCACTTTAAAAAAGTGTGATCAATGATTATAGTAAAATATTTGCCATAGAGATAAGGGCGAAAATGCTTGATGGCTCATAGGATGGCGAGGCATTCCCTATCAGTAATGCTATAGTTGCGTTCTGCTTTAGAAAGTATAACTATAATAAGTGATGGGATGATTTACTAATTTGGAATCATGATAAACCAGAATAGCCTCAATATCTACATTGCTGTCATTGGTAAATAAGAGAAAAGGGTTTGAAAATAAGGATAAGCTAAAACTGGGGTTACTAATTAAAGCTTGAAATAAAAGATCAAAAACTTGCTGTTGCTTTTCTTCCCATAAAAAAGAAATTTCCTTATGCAGTAAATAAACTAAAGGCTCTGCAATTTCAGCAATATGTGAGATGAATTGTCAGTAATGATCAACCTTCCCTAAAAACAATTGAATATTGTTCAATCTCTTAGGAATAGGCATGTCCATAATAGCTTGCATCTTATTAGATAAAGGTAAAATCCTATCACAATTGACTTATTGCCTAAGAATTCCATCTCAGTTTTTAAAAAAGCACACTTAGATGTTTTTAGATTAAGCAAAGTGAAGTGCATTTGGCCATTACTCTCTAAAAAATGAGATAAATGTCACCAAAAGTGTAAGAAAAAACATTAACATCTAATATATAAACTAAAACGCAGGAAAGGTTTGGATCACCAATTAAACCATCCATGGCTCTTTGAAAAGTAACAGGGTGTCATGGAAATGACAGAAAAAGTTTAGACTGGCCTGCCAGTCAGGATGCGTAAGCACCCAAAAAGCAAGCCAGAATGCCAGAGGCATTGTCAACCAAATGACTTGATATGGAGCCAGGAATTGGGAAATGACAAACTGTTGGTGTAGCACAATAGTGAGTATGATCCTGACAACGAAACACACTGAACCCACTCCCAACCAAGAGGGTCTTGCTGTAGGGGGTGGGATTACTGAGATAGTTTCAATGAGGTCCTCAGTATATGGGGACATTTCATCTGGGGTGGCAAGATACTGGATTCTCTCTTGAAATTGGTGGACATATGGCCACAAGATTCCCATGTATTTCTGCTGGAAGTTAGTGATAATGGGGTTGTAGAGCCAAAAATATTGAACTCGCTGAACCCAATCAACAATGGAGGGGGCCATATTGACCAAGAGTTCTGGTAGAGGCCATCTGGTATATGGAACATTGGGCCACCAGGGAAATGCCATCAGGGATGCGGTCAGAAAAGATAATAAAAAATTGTTAGTTTTTTTTGGCAAAATTTTATTAAAGGAAAAGGAAGAAAATTGACCAACAATTTTCTCAGTGCTATGCAACTGATTAAATAGTGGTTAATTGGGGTAGTGACAAGCTGGAATTGGGACCCTCAGTTTCAACCTAACCAGTAAATTGTTCAGGAATGGGTGGGTCTGTTCCTTGGGAACTGACATCACAAAATTTGGCGGTGGGCCAAGTCACTGTCAGTTTGACCTCAAATGTCCGAACTGAGGCTTGGTTATATTCCAATGGCTGGTGTGATGGCATTTGGCCTGACAAGCGATGGGAATCCCCCAAGGCCAACCCACATAGGGGCAGGGCCATTTGGTTGAGAATGGGTTAAGGCCGCCCAACCCGCCCACACTTGGTCGCTGGACCGTTCGTTCAGTCAGTGGCTTCACATTGGCCGCAATGCCAAAATTGCTAACTGGGGGCTTTAAACCCTCATTTATGGCACCCAATGCTATAGCCTGATTGTCAAGGATAATCCATGACGACTTTGGTAGGTGTAATGGCAAAAAACATCCCAGTTTTTGACCGCCACCTTGCCTTGGCAATGGACGCCAAATAATTGTCTGATATGAGGTTCCCTCAAGGTAAGCGGTTTGATTTGTCATACTCACCAATTCAACTTTGGATATAGGGAAATGCAAAAAATGAGAAAAGATGACACAGGTAAGTGAGGATCTGACCCAGAAATTAGCCTTGTTTTATTTATTATCGAAAATAAACACGCAGACATATCAATCCCAATAACATAGGCACCACAAATGAGACATAAAAAACCAGGGTATCTGGCAGATCAAGGTTCTCGATGCTAAATCTCAATATTTTGTTGAGTGTGATGGTTGAGGTCTATCCTCAGCATCACATTGCTCTGATCTTTGGTAAGACAGGACAGGCTGTGTCTGTATGTATGGAGGAGGAGGGGGCGTTGGTTCTGGCAAGGACGCCTAAGGGGCCAGAGCTTGGAGTAGGCCAAGGAGCAAGATGGGCATCCAAGTCAGAACAAAACGGAAAACGAGTAAAATGGGTAGTTTCGAGATTCAATTTGGATTTGAATTGAGAATGGAATGAAATGGGTGCTTGGGAGTTTCGCGGTTTGATTGGGATTCAAAATGGAACTGGCATGGAACCATTGAGGATCGGAACTGGCACAAAACCATTGAGTAAAGATTCCGCGATCCTGCTGTAAGGTTTACACCAAACATCATTCAAGCTGGAACCATAAGCTTATATTATATTTTATTTTAGCTTTTAACATGTGTATATAGGGAAGGAACTGGGAGCTGGAGGCTCCTCAGTTCTGTTTTCTATCAACTTGGCTAAATATTAAATAGAACCTAAAATTCATATATTTATAATTTGGTTTTATTTTAAAGATATTGCCTAACTGCAGCCATGTTTGGCTTAAATCAACAAGAATTGGACTTTGAGAGTAAGCTTGGGAGGGCTATTGCCTCCCTATATACCTTGTCTTGGAGTCAAGGCATGTTGCTGGGGTTGAGTATACTTGCAACTGTCTTCCAGGGGGTGCTTGTCCAATCTTGTAGCGCGCGCACCAGGAGAGTAGTATCAGGAGTCCTGTCAGCCCTATGGTCTTTAACATGGATCCTGTTGCCCAACTCATTCGTGGCTCATTGAAGGAGCCAGTGCGTTGCATTGAGGATACAAAATTTGGTTTGCCGCGGGATACCAGGTAAGACAAGGCAAGGGCGGCCCCAAGGCCACCAGAGAATCCCACGTGAGAGCATTAAACAAGGAAAAATTCTGAACTAAGTTCAGAATTGTGTGGGCTTGACCTTTTAAGGTTGCCCTTCTAAGGAGTCCCTCCTGCACTGTTCTTTAGGCCCCTAAGAGCCTAAGAATAGTGTGGTAGGGGCACAGCCCAGTGCTGGACCCCGCATAAACTAAAAAAAACCCAAAAAGTGTTTTAACTTGAGATTCAGATTTCTGAATCTTGAGTCAAAATGTAATGATCAGTTTAACCTGACCATTACAGTAGGAGGGTGTTTTGTTTGATCAGCATATTGATCAAATTGGAACCATCAGGCGTTCCAGTTGATACCTCAGTCTTCATGCCTTTCCAGCCATTTGAGATTTAGGCATCAGCCAAATTGCCTCTTGAATTAGATCAGACCAATTTCAGTTTGACAATCTTGGCACAGATTTTGCTAATTCCCCATAACAGTTCTGCCTAGGTGAGTGTGGGTACTGGAGGTGGGATCCAAAGCGGAAGAGCTGTTACCCATTGCTCATCTACTATGTGAGTGAGATCGCCCTAAGTAATGAGAGGTACCACCATCCTCTTCAGTGTCTTTTTACTCGGGAATGGGAAAATGGCCCAATCAACAGCCAGGGGACGTTCTCCAGGACTTGCACAGGGGCATTAAAAGCCCCTGTGGCATATGAGTAGGTTCAAAAAATCCATCACTAGAAATTAAGGCGCATTTTTGACGATCCTCTGGAGCCATGTCAATTTGCCAGTAGCCACTAGCAAGGTCTATGGCTAAAAAAACTGTGATCCAGACAGTAATCTTAACAAGTCATTAATGTGAGGTAATTGATATAAATCTTTTAAGTTACAGCATTTAGCTGAAGATAATCCATAACCGCTCTATGACCTCAATCCTTTTCTCAGATAAGAAGTAGAGGTGAAGCCAATGGACATTGGGAAGATGTTAATAACCCAGCGTCAAAGAGTTGTTTCAATTCCAAAGAGACTTGATCCTCCTTGACTTTAAATTTGTGATAGGGCCAGGCTTGAATAGGGAAAGTATCCCAGGTTTTCACCTGATGCTGCACATCTTTCATTAATCCAAAATTCCAGAGTCCTTTGTGAATATGTCCGCATACCCTTCAATTAGAGTCTCAGCTGCTTGTTGTTGTTCTGAGGTAAGGGAATCTCCATATTCAACTTTGATTCTAGCAATAATAGGAGGGTCATCCAACCCAAAATTACATAAATCACCACATCCCATGATTGATAATATTTTCTTTACAGGGTAGACCACACATAATTGATAGGGTTGTTTTAATTCATTAGCTTAGGTTGAGAGGTGAGATTAGCTAGTAAGGCTAGAACAGTCCCACTACAAGCGGGATCATGGATACCTGGGCATGTTAAGGCCTCCAAGATGTGAGGGGTTAAGGTTATCTGAGATCTCTAATACATGATCAGCCAGCACTAATACTTGCACTCAAGTATCAATTACAACTTAAGCTTTTGGAGGAATAGTAATCGAAATGATAGTTTTTAAATGCATTCCTTCTGATGCACAAGATGATGGAGGCGGAAGAATAGTCTTAGGTCCCAAAATTTAACATTTAAGACGAGAGATAGAATTAGGATATTCCTATAAGCAAATGCATTGTTTAAGTTTTCCCTTGCTATTTGGGACATCTTTTAGAATTAGAGGTACTCAATACCCAATTAAAGAAAGATAAATGTCCTTATGACTAATCGTTGCATCAAAATCAATAAGAAATTCGGTTCCCAAAAGCAAGTCATAGCAGTTATTTTCAGACACTACTGCAGTGACTGAAATAACCAACTTTAAAAAGCTCATTTAGAGAGAGAGAATAAGCTCCTACTGATTTAGTGTAAGAAGTACCTGCAGTTCCATAGTCTTGAAAATGGTTTAAGTCTGATGCAACTTTCATTTTTTTCACAAGCCTGAATGAGATCACATTTCTGGGCGATGCTGTGTCAATGATGGCTAAAACTTTTACTTTGTGTACTATGACTTCCACCCAGGTCACATCAGTACTAAATTGTGGGAATTAAAATACCAAGATCTAAATGGTTGAACTAAATTAGAAGATGAGACAGAAACGTAAGAAGAAATAGTATCTTTGTTGATTAAATCATCAGAGGAATAAAGTTCATGGAGAAGATATCACATAACAATTTTTAGGAGTAATAAAAGTTTGTTCTTGAGGCACAGGAGGTAGGTCAGCACAGGGAGCCTCTTGCCTTATTCTGACATCACTTTCTTTTCGACTCTTTGGCTTATTTCTTCCAACATTGAGTTTCCATATAACACACCAGACCACAAAAGCTGCAAAGATCCTTTTTAGGTTTAGTTTTGGGTTTAGGAGGCACCACATGGAAATAGGAATGAGGGTCATTAGCTGAGGACAGGTGCACCAACCATTAGGAATCTCCATCAATGCCTCTTTTATGTCGAGAATAGATCTAAAATTACCTTTAATAGATTTTAAGTGTAGTAACAACTGAGTACAAAAAGTAAGCTCACTCAGCACAGCTAAAATAGCATCATCTACAGTAATACAATCACAAGTAGTGAGAGTCTGGGCATCACGATAAAATAGCTTAGAAAAATCTTAAATTGATTTTTTTCTCTTGACTTATGTGCTCAAAAAGCTTGCTTTTGATTAGACAGAATTTAATCATTTCTAAATTCCTTAATAAAGGCAGTTTTCATTTGAACCCACGTAATGTAAACCTTAAGGTGAGGAATCATGGTTTCTTGAGAAAATTGGCTTAAACAAGAAGTAATATGCCAAACTTTCAGTTGATCTAAAACTCCATCCATTGCTCGCTCATAGACAAATAGAAAAGAATAAATACTACCTTCACCCGGCTCATATTTATCCTCAAAAGTAGGTTTGAAAGCGATGGGTTCGTTGTTTAGTACAAGTACTTTCAACACCTGGACCAGATCAGCTTCAGAGGGTTTGGACACAGGGATATGAGCTTGAGTAAATTTGGTCAACTTGTTGACATAAATTGTTGAGATAATCTTATAAAGGTTGGACCCAAGGAGTAGGTGGCCATTAGCAGGAGATTGATCTAAGTTAGCAATCACAAAGAGCATTTCTTCTTGCTTATTCTCAAGTACTCCATACTTAGCAGTTAAATGGTCAATTGAGGCGGATAATATGGCAAAGAGGGCTTTTTCTTTCTCGTAACAATCACTTTAGTTACTACAATTCAATTCGAACAGCAAATTTGGATAATCACACATAGGAAAGATGGGCGACTTTAATAACAAAAATAATACAACATGGGCGAGCGTCGCAGCAAGCGGTGCGCTTAACGGTGCAACTAAGGGCAAGAAACGCCCTGGAGGGGGACCAGGAACCCAAGCTGTAAAAAATTGCAAACTCAGCTCCATCTGGGTTTATGGTATTTACTGTAAAGCACGCGCATAATACATGTACATTCAATTCAACCAACCTTTGTCAAAGGTGGAACATGGGATCAGACTCTTCCTTGGGGATGAGTCACTGACCCTGTGGGAGAAAACATGTGAGGCACAGCCCTCACTTTTCCCTCACGCGGTGTACATAGCCACCAACAACATAGGCTGTGGCTGGATTGATATTGGTTTCGAAACAGCTGATGAAGCTGATGCTGCAGCAAAAATCTGCATGGAAATTGCCCTCCCTGAGGGCAAAAAGATTGTGTGCACCATGCGCACCAGATTGAACAAAGCGAAAACTTTGTTCATCTTTTTTGACTCACTCCCCACCAACCTTCCTCATAAGGTAATTGAGGAGGAGCTCCAAAAAGGTCTTGTGGCCTATGAAGAAATCCAACAACTCAAATTACAGTGATTTTGCTTAATGCCCAACATTTGCACAGGCAAAGCTATCGCTGTAATCAACCCCTTCCAAGAAGTGGAAGAGGATTTATCCAGAATTCCCCGCGCAGCAGAATTTCACTTCACAGATGGGGGCCAGTCAGCTGCATTCTGAGTTACACTGGAATGTGCACCACCCATTTGCAACCACTGTGGCTCACTGGGCCACAAGGAACATGCATGCCCTGTAAAAGAGGGCTTAATGGAAAATGATTTTTGTGAAGAAGCTATGGACGAAGATAATGAAAACTTCGCCCAGATGACTGATGGCCACCACCCATTCCGCTGGGGTGAAGATGGACTATACTCCATCGTGGACCCAGTTACAAGTAAACAGCGTAAAGCAGCACAAAAAGCCCATAAGAGAGCAGCGGCTGAAGCGGCGGCACACGTGGAATCTGCTATTAACCACGGACAAATTCAGGAGGATATTTTGGATATTCACCGAACCAACCAATCAGAACTGTATGCCCAGGTCGAAAATTTTCACAGTAACCAGAATGAGCCACAAAGCGTCATCAGTCATGCACATACTGAGGAACAATGCAACCGCAATTTGGGTGAAAATGCGGTGCACAATGCAACAAAGTTGAACCTCAAAAATATAAAATCCAATCAACAACCCGCATCAAATCAACATGAGACCTGTGCAGGAAAAGTTGATGCAAGTGCAAAAAACTGAAATTCCCTTGAATCATTGGTTCAGATCAAGGGAACCAACAATGGCAGTGAAAGAGTTGGAGTACAGACGCGGAGCATGGCCAAAATGAGCCGCGGTGGGATAGGACCAGAGGGTCCTCCCAACTGCTCCTGAGGCGCTGCGGGCACCTCAGTGACAATAGGGATGTTAAACATCACGGGAGCCAGGGCTCATATTTCTCAAGCCAAAAAGCTGGCATTCCTGCAAAAACCTCTTGTAGACATCTTGGCCATCTGAAAAACCCACTTCCTACAAGGGGAAGAAAGATCCTGGTCAACCAGGGTTGCACCATCACAATCAGTATGGACATCTCACTGTGGGGTGATAGTCCAAAACAACAAAAATTTTAAAATTACAAATTCATCATCACACTTGCACAGTTGAGTCCTGGTAGCAACAATCACATGCCAAGATGAAATAATTTTGTTAGCATGTATCTACGCACCATGCACTGCAACTGAGAGAAAATTTTTTAAAAAATTCTACTCTCACCCTCCCACCAAATATCATCATTTTAGGAGATTTCAACTGCTGGGATAACCCCAATACAGATCGATGGCCTAATCCCAGGGGATACCCACCTGAC
Source organism: Massospora cicadina (assembly GCA_022478985.1). Taxonomy (NCBI): domain Eukaryota; kingdom Fungi; phylum Entomophthoromycota; class Entomophthoromycetes; order Entomophthorales; family Entomophthoraceae; genus Massospora; species Massospora cicadina. Next base: position 21,505 of record JAKSZP010010988.1, on the reverse strand, counting down.
ACATTGAATATTGCACAATGAAGGCATCTCTTGGCTGACAGGATTCTCTTCCCCCCAATTCACCAATCTTTCCCATATGACAAGACCCAAAATATGTGAGGGACTGCTCATATTGATGAGTCGTATTGACCACATCCTAATCCCACAATCCCACCACTCAAGAATCTCCAAATTTACAAAAAAAATCAATTTTTCTGATCACCGATTAGTTATGGTGCAGTTAGTGCCAACCCAATCCCACACACAGGTGTCGCCTTGGGTGAAAGCTTCACCCAGAAAATATAAAATTTCCCGAGATATCTGACTGGGTTGAAAACAAGGCTACAAACCCAGAATTCACAGCCCTCATTTACTTCGGATCCCATCAGAACATGGGAAATTTTAAAGAAAGATTTAATCAACAAAACCTGACATATTGCATCATACAAGTACACCGTGGACACAGCCACAATCAAGCGTACCTTGGCAGAACTAGACCACCTGGAAATAAATACTCTGAGATCTGGCTATAGCCCTAATTGGGGATGCAGATGGGCAGAAATTTCAGTCCAACTTAACAATCTCATCTTCGAACACCAACACAGAATCAAAGTTTTGAACAAAGGTAAGTTCATAAAGGAAGGTGAAACCTGTTTGACATACTTTTTCTCCTCTTACTCCCACGGAAACCAGCCCACATGCACACAGGTCTGCAAGACCAACGGCACCGTGTTAACTGACCCTGAGGAGGTCAAGGCAGAAGTACATTGCTATTACACCGAATTATATTGCAATATGCCAACAGATCCACAAAAAATTAAAGAATTTATTTAAACTGCCAAGATACAAAGTACACCACCAAATTACAATATACTATCCTTATTACACGGGAGGAGCTTTGGGAAACAATTCACGGTGCACCATGTAGGAAATGCCCAGGGCCTGATGGGATACCCTACAAATTTTACAAAAATACTTCAACAAATCGCCCCCTCCTATTGGCGTCAATGAACCAGAGTTTGTTGGAAACACGCCTATTACCAGGAGGCCATATATCCTATGTTATAACCTTGATGAAAAGGGTGACAAGTTGGACCTGGCCAACTGGTGCCCAATTGCACTCTCCAACACTGACACAAAAATTCTAACAAAATTTCTAGCAGCTAGATTAGGCGCAATTGCATCTGACGTCCTATCACCCAACCAGTTTGGGTTTATACCAGGGCGTTCAATCTGAAACAACATACACCCTGTTGCAAACATTTGTCAATCCAAAGCAACTGGTGCCCTGGTCTTCTTGGATCAGGAAAAGGCGTATGACCGTGTTAGCTGGCCATACCTAAAAGAATGTCTACATGCCTTCAAACTCCCACCAAGATTCATTAATGGGCGATGCTCCTAACATAATTTGCAACCATGGATGTATGCGGCCCTGGATTCCTAACAAACAATATCAAACCACACAGAGGGCTTAAACAAGGGGATCCTCTCAGCCCACTGCTATACAATTTCAGCTTTGACCCGCTCCTCCGAGTAACTGACTCACGTCTCATGAGGATAACCGCACAAGGACAACCAACAGTCAAGATACTGGCCTTTGCAGATGACTGCGTAGCAGGTATACAAACAATGAAGATGCCCGACAGCTGGAACACACTCTAGAGGAATACTCCAAGGTGAGCAATGCATCGCTCAACAAAAGGAAGACAGAAATCATCCTATTAGGCAAGAACACAAACAATTGGGCCACAACATCAGAACCTCACACCAACACTCGAAGAAAAAACCCAATTATTTTACCCTTTGCAACACCTCCCACCACCACTCCTGTCCGACACCTTAGAATCTTGCTAGAATCAGGGGGATATGCTAATGAGACAATGGAAAGTAACCTGTTACAACAGGTATCCAAACGCGTAGCCTCCCTCAAAGGGAGAACACTAGGACTAACAGGACGAGTTACAGTTGCTAACTCGCTCATCCTCCAAATACTGTGGTACCAGGCCCATGCGATAGCCTTCTCACCTACCTTTTTAACCTCAATTCGCGCGCTTATCCAGGGCTGGCTGTGGCCTGGCTCTCACCCTCCTATACGGATGGAAACACTATTTGGTCCACGCTCAAGCGGAGGCATGGGACTAATAGATTTTGAGAGCCATGCCAATCACATCCTAGGTACCTGGATAAAGGAAATCCTTGCTCCAGACCTCCCGCAACAACATTAGTCCAGAGCAGCAAGGATTAACTTTTCACAGGCGCTCAAATTAACCAACACATAGTCCACCCAGACTACTTTCATACCTTGCCAAGCACCCTACTGCAACAGGTCCGCATGGAACCTCCCCTCATTTCAAACACATCCTCAGAACTATCCGCCGTATGGGATGGACCATAGAGAACATGGGTACTATACAGGAAAGGGGACGACCCAGCCCCCAATTCAAATTAAGAAAACCAGAAATCCACCCCTAGAGGGTTATGCTCGCAACAACCCCAAGCATAGCTAGGATAGAATACCTAAATATGCTGGACATTCCCTATGATTTAACCACACAGAAAGCAATGTGGAAAATGACACACCACCCACTCCTACAACCAAGGATAAGAGCAAACGCTTGGAGCTGTTTGAGAAGGACCTATAGGATGGCGGACTGCTCCAACTCCCTCCACAAAACATGTGCAGTATGTGGTGGGGAGGGATCCCTACATCACCGCCTAGAAACATGCCCCCCAACCAAATCTATATGGCAGGAAGTCGCACGACTGCTCAAGATTCAAAATGAACAGGAATTCTTGATATCAAAAAGTATCTTCGCCCTCCAGATCGAGTCACCAATCCCATCTACCCTTCGCTCCCTATTGATACCCATTGCAATGTAGACAATGCACACAATTGCATTAGATGCGTTCAAGGGCACGTTCCCAACCATTCATGGGATTATTAACAGATTCCATGTCCACTTACTAGAGCACTTCCAAGCCTGGCTCTATGGATATATGAGACCAAGACAAAAAGCGCTCATAGAATCATGGTTCCCACTCTGGTTCCTCCACACAGACCCTTTCCTTCACACCTGCTCCATAGCAGGGGAAACCCCCTCGGAGTAGTGCACCAACCCCCATACCTGGCAGTCCCTCTGGCAACAGGGGTAACTTGAGTACCCTGGGGTGCCCAATTTTTATATTTGTTAGTTATTCTCTTAGTTTCACATATATTCGGTAATGTCTGTCCCCTGGTCGGCTTACCTCAGTTAAATAAAAATTATGGAAAACTGAGTTTTGTGCGTTGATCAATTAGCCTCGCATAGACAATGAGCATTGTCAACACCATTTAATAAATTGGTTAGCAAATAATCCGTTTTAGTCAGAAGGCCTTCTAAAGATAGAAAACGGTGAGCTAGTTAGGGTAAGCTAGGGCCTCTGCATGGCACAACTGGGGAAAGCCTGTGGAAACATGGGTGAGTAGATAACACCAGAACCCAAAGAGGCACATTGGTCGGGTCCTGTAGTGGCCTGAAAGAAGTGCGGGATGGTAGTCATGACTGTGCCAACCTGTTCTTGTGGGCGTCTATTATTACCTAAGGGGAGAATATGGGCAGGAAGGGGGGCGGTATGAGTCAGGCATGGTGCCTCTCAAAAGACTCTCATTAGCTGAGGTTGCACGGGTGCAGACCCCAGGACATGGGAGGGGCAATCCTGGTTGGCTGTGACTCGGTGCACCTGCCTACAATAAAATCCACAATTTGCTGAGTTGGCCTGAGCTTGGCTAGCTGCTGGTTCAGTCAGCATGAGACAGCTGGTAGTGAAATGGATTGATGTATTTTTGGACAGAATCACTAGGATCTGTCAGGCTATTCACACAGGTTGAGCCCTCTGAGCAATGGACGGATGATGTGGAGATTGTCGGTCCTTCAGACGCACTTGAAGATATATCAAAAATAAGAGCAATTGCCCCAACCATTACTTTTATTTATTATTTTTTTAAATACAGCATCTTCGCTGTCCTGTCCCATTGCACTAAAAAATTAACCTCTCTTAATCGCCCATTTCGCTTATATACATCAGCTTCAGGCGATACTATTTCTCACTGGCTGGGTTATTCTATTCTGCCAATTTTCCTCGAATTTGGCTCATTATTCTTAATTCGCTGTCACCCTATTTGTAGGCGATTTGATTTGTATTTGTCAAATATCAACATCGCCTTATCGACTTATATAGAGGCGATCCAATAAACTCATATATCCAATAAGGCCCGTTATAATCTAATATCGCCTCATCTAAAGGCACTTGAATATTCATAACTGATACTATGTTGGCAGATTCCACCCATCTGTCCCAAGGTTATTGTCCAATCATATAAAAATTGTGACATGGATCATGCAATAAAATTAAGGCAGATCTGAAGGTTCCAAGGCTTCCTTGACAAAAAGGGGATGGAGAGCATAACTCTGAAAAAAAACAGGTGACAAAGGGGAGAGCTTCATCTTCTTCACCCTCAGTGGCGTTAAATCTGGAGGTCATTGGGTCTTGTCCCCCGCAAGGGGGATGAGAGGCATATCGCCTGTCCTGACTGATGCAGACGTGCTGACCAGTACTTAAACAGGGCGGGTATATGTCAATTTAGGGGGTATCGTGAGCTACTTACAATTGCAGTCAAGCCCACATTTTTAAGTGGCGCTTAGATTCGCACAGCCCTAGTGTTGTGGGGCTGTACCCCAGGCCTTCATCCCACAATAGTTGCCCACACTAGGAGCCCCTTGGGGCTTTTAAAAACTCAAAGATAGAAAACATCCTTGATCTATGACTCAGATTTGGTTTTCTAATGCCTGCATTCTTGTTTCCAATATATTTGACGTTTCAGATTCATTAACAGAAGGCGTTGGGCTGGGGGGACCAGGAGGTCCCATGAGCCCTTGTTAACCATCGCGACCTACAGGTTCAGGTGGCCCTGTTGACCTGCAGGTTCTTGAAGACCTCACTCACCAGTGGTCCTGGGGTCACAGAGGGAGAACCAGGTGGTCCCGGAGGTCCATGAGGACCAATAGGACCGAGTCCAACTTCTTAAATATTATCCACAATTTGGACATTTTATTGAAGTAGCTCACCTAGTTCAATAAAGCGTTCCTCATGTTGGAACCATAACTGTCCCAATTGTCTAGTAATCTCATCTTCAAGGGTAGTTATTCGTTGTTGAATAGGATTAGCAACATCAATAAACTGTTGAGATAATCCTTGGCCGTAGTAACTCACAACTCCATTGTCATTTCTCACAATATGGTTATGTAGCGCATTTATTTCACTCCTGCTGTCGAGTATGGCTTCATGGTTATCCTGAACAAATTTAGAAGCAGTCTCATAGAAAGATGATAGCTGAGAATGAAATTGTTGAGCCAGGGTCAACTGGCGTTGTATCTATAGATGATGTAACCATAAAATCTGGAGTACGTGATGAATGGTGGGATACACGTACTGCCTGAGATAATGCTCCGTTCTTAACAAACCAACTTTGTTAGATTGTAAAACAGCTATATTATATAATTCCATAATGTTAGATGAAACCTTGAATTCTTGTTCTCAGTTAGATGGGCAACAGGCTGATTAGCCCCCCTTATTAAGCTTTTAACAGTTTCTTCCACATCTTAAGATTGAAATTGATAATTATCCTGGTCAGGGCCCTGATAGTCAAGTCCATAGATGCTTGAAAGTGAAGATCGCTGATATTAGCAGAAGGCATCTCCTGCCTGTTGGAGTGTACCCACCGGGGAATACTCCTTAATTCCTGAGTTGAGGGGCTTTCTTCACTAGACATGTTTATAGTCATAAAATTATGTTTTCACCTGGTAGTCTTGGAAGAAAAACCTGGCAGGGAGCACCAGTATTGGAATTTCGTGAGAAATTATGATGTTCAGGCACTATGAAGGCAACAAAATTATTAGTTTTGTGGCTCCAGAAAATGTTGGAATAAGACAATAAAGTTATTGGTTTCGTTGCAAGGATGAATTTGAATAGGAATGATGAACTTTGTTCAGTAAAGACCAAAGTAGATCTACAAAAGACAAATTAAGTTAAATCTTTACTAGTTAAAAATTAGGATATATATAGGAGTAGATTTGGTAGTTCTTCATGAGGATCTTTGTGCTTCCACCAAGGTAAGATATTTTCTGTTAGAGGACCAATATTTCTGATTATTATTAGTATACTTATGATGGTCAGATCTGATAAAGTTCTTATTAGATGGGATGGATCTTCTTGTTGAGGGCTTAGCCCCTTTGGAATGCTTAGCCTCATCAGAATGCTTAGCCTCATCCAACAGATGAGATTGATAACTCTAAAAAGTATGATCGTCAGTCTAATAGAGAATCAAATATATCTGACAGGGGCTTTAAAATTTTAAAAGACTGAGATACCAAATCTCAAGCTTGATTAAACTTGGTTTTCACAGTTGAATTTTCAACAGTAACAAAGCATGATCCATTATGACTCAAAACTTTACTCCATGCAAATACACCCTAAATTGCCTATACATATAGTTCACTTAAGCACTTCCACTTAAACATTGTATAATTACTTTCATGGCAGTTCAGGCTCCAACTGCAGTACGCAAGTGGTGCTCCTCACCCTCATTGTCTTTTTAGGATAGGACTTCCCATACAGTGGAGAGAGACGAGTCCATATGGAAGATAAACTATTTTTTGAAAATTGGGTAGTGCAACACCAGCGCACTGGTTAACGCCATCCAAATTGTATCAAAGAAACATTGTTGACGTTTCACTCAATTAGAAAAATATATTTTTTCAGTAGCTTAAACAGCGGACCTCCAATACAGCTGAAGTTGGGTAAAAAGCTTCAGTAGTAACCCAGCATCCACAAAAATACCTATATGTCATTCTTACTATGTTTGGCAGAGTCATTTTTCGGATAGCCTCCACCTTGGCCAGTTGGAGTTTCAGTCATGTGCATCTACCACAAACCCAAGGTGCTCCAGTTGATCCTTGAAGAAGTGACATTTTTATGGGGCTTAATCTTGATGTTGGCCTTAGAAAATCAGCGGAATACTTCTTCCAAATGGTTAAAGTTCTCATAAAACGTTTGGGAGATTACATTGATGTTGTCATAGTAGACAAGATCGCATGACAGCTTCAGGTCACCAAGAACGGTATACATAGCCCGTTAGAACATACTCTGGTATGCACAGCCCTTGAGGCATATGTGTCAGCTGAAAAATCCCCTTAGATGTGATTATGGCGCATTTCTCCTGTTCCACTGTGGGAAACTCAATTTCCCAGTATAATATCAAATACATTGCTAAGAATTAATGAGCTCCTCCTAATCTATAAAAAGCATCATTAATCTGTGGCAAGGAATATGAGTCCTTTCTGGTGATACTTGTTGAACTTTGGGTAGTCTATCAACACCTGGTTAGTACCATCCTTTTTTACAATTAGAACGGGCAAAGACCATGGACTCTTTGATGGTTCAAGCATCCCTTGCTCCAGCAGCTTATCAATTCCCTCATTGACGACTTCTTCAGCAGCCCTTGATTGATAGATCAGCTGAGACCTGTTGGAGTAGTGATCTCACATGTCCAGTCAATGGACCACTCCCTGAGCGCACCCTAAATGTGGTCTACGATGGCAAAACCTCCTTATACTTTTGAAATAAAGCTATTACTGGTCATTTTATTCTTCTGATAACCCCATTAAACTTTTGCAATATACCACTGTCAATACACCAATCTGTGAAACAGCAGTTAGATCAAAATATTCAGTGACCCAAACTTGTGAACTTGAAGGACCTACTCAACAGTGGTCAAGTGAAAATACACGACAATTTAATGCTGGAGGATTTGCAATGGTTCTTTTTGGAGATTTGCTAATAAAAAATTAATCTCTCTGTGTCCTTGTATTATAATACCTTGAGCTACATGAGGCTCAAGCTGCAATTGCTGATAAGGCCCAATGACCTCCCACATAGAGCCCAGATTGCACATCAACCTCTAATTTGGTATTTACTATTACTTGGTGTCTGGAGGGGACGGAAATAGCCCAGAAGCTCTGAGAGGCAGTCCTTGATATTCGTATATCTTCTGGAGGAGGGACTGGGTCTTGTTCTTGAATCAATGGTAGAAAAACAGAATCATCCCATCACTATAAGCTAGGTTGACTTGTCCCATATGCACCAGATCATTCAGCACCTCACTGGAAGTAAAGTAAATTGGGATCCGCTGCCCCAAAATTTCCAAGTTTTTCTCTGTTATATCAATGACAGCACCTAAGTATCACAAAAAAGCAGTTCCAATTAACAGGTCAAAAGCACTGTTTATTAACACTATTGCCAAAGGTAAAATGACAATTGACCAAAAAGAAAGGGTAGCGCACTGTAATCTCCCCAGAGAACATTTTTCCCGCTCCAGCTGCCCCATACACTATTTGATTTTCCTCATTAGGTTTTAACATCAACTTCACTACCAACTTAGTGGAAAATATGATGATTGAAAGGCCCATATCTATTATAGCACAAACTTGATGCTTTGTTACAAAAATGTCACAGTATGTACAATCAGAATAAGAAAAATTTTGTCTGTTTAATATGTGGACATTTATGGGATCTACTTTTCAAAGTAAGCTCATAATCCCCTCACCGACTTTATGGTACTCTTTAACAAAAGCATCCGCCAAAAGGCAACGTTTACTCCTTTCAGGGAAGGTGTATCTGAGGATGGGCCCAGCTCATCTGAAAAATTTTTAATCTATCTGACAGGCATAAGGCAATGGCTGCTCCTGAGATCCCACTTCTGTTACAGCCTTGGCTTGTGCTCGTGTCAGTACATTTACCCCTCCAACTGGCTGCTGATACAGGAAATTAGCATCATAGTGAGGAACTTCAACCAAATATACTTTTATAAGTTCAGGTGGGACGTTTGGGGTTGGGATAGCGGAGGTAAAGAGCCCCATCTCTACTCCGCTCCATCTTTTCCTTGGCAGTATTGATCCTGTTGAATGTAATGAACCTGACGGTTGGGGCAGCTCCGGGCAAGGTGTCCAGGTCAGAAGTTGGGCTACTGGTGATTAACATAAATAGGTACAGAATGGAAGTTAAACTGCTGGGGATAAATTGCCAAGGGCGAGGCGCGTAATTATAACAAGGCAGGGTTTACTAGGCGGAATCTGAACAGGACGAAAAAATTTCCTCAAATACGAAGATCTGGTGACAGCAGTAGTATGTCTCTGCTCTATATTCGGCGGAGGAAAGGTAGCAGATGAATGGTGCAAAAATTGAACAATTTTGAACAAAGGTACGTCCTCCTCCAAAATCAGCATTATGATGTTGTAAAGTTTGCAGTATGGCTTCACCGCAGAGGTCATTGTAGTGCACACATTGGATTCATATAGAGTCCCCGCTTAATTAACATGTTTTCTTTCGCTTTAAATTGTTCAGCAAACTTAGTGAGGGTCTCATTACGCTGGAACCCAATAGTAAAGAACTCATCCTTCCACATCAACTTCTTTGCAGTACCTCCAAACAGCTGCAGCCTGTATCATTCACTTCTTGATATGTAACGGAACTGCTTAGAAGATAGCAATTGACTTGATTGTAGCTTTCAACATCTAAGGCGGATATCATAAATTTACCTTATCCAGATCCAAGGCTCCTTCTGCCATGAACTCAAATTTTTAAAGAGCCCATTGATGTTCCCATCAAAATCAAATGGTGGCATCTTATCAATACAAACTCCTCCTCCAGCTCATAACTGCAAGCCTTTGGAGCATACTGGGGAATTGGTTGAGACCCATAGGCAGTGTCTTGTCGAGATGCCATGTCAGTAGGGCCAACGGTGGACAACTTGTCCACTGATTCAGAGGTAGCGTGGGTCCCTTCAGTGGGCAGTATGGCCATCGCATGGGGGAATGGGTTCGCCAAAACAAAATCAACTCTGTGGCTTCCATCCTGATGAAGTAGCTCCCATTGCCTGAGGTTCTGAGGAAAGGCTCTTTGACTGGGTACCCCGTCTCAAACTCATCATAATACATATCTTCCCGTGAAGGCGTTTGCAGTTTGTCCACTCCCCAATAGGTTCTAAGGGTAAGAGGTGCTGTTCAACTTCCATTCTTCACAATGTAGTCATTTGGAAGTGTTGTCCAGGCGAGTGGCAATCTGCCTGTTTTGTTTTCTAAGGATCTCACATCTGACTGATTGTCAGCAAGCTGATTCATTATGTTGTTACACTCCTGAAGGAGCTCATCCTGATTTTTGAGCACCAAGTCTAAAGCAAGTTTAAGTTCACATATTTGGCTGGCACAGTGTGCCATGAGGATTGCCTGTCAAAGCAGGCCTGACGCAACATGGCCAGCAACTAGAATATTTATTATTTTTTTGGTGGTCAGTCAATGGGCCCCCATTTAGTAAGCACCACTTTTATGATTTTTGCAATATTGTTAGGATACACCATAAGGGTTGCACAGGGTCATACCCATTGAGCAACATATGGATGATATGGGATTTTTAAGTCCTTAAAAATAACCGTAAAGAATTTAATAAGATACAAAGCAACCACTCCCGCCACACTTTTTTATTTAGTTTAATGTTAGCAGATTCCTTCTTCTCTTCTCTCTACTTCTTACTAATAATCCTCTTCTCTTCAATCATCTCATCTTGCTTATATATCAGAGACTTCAGTCAATACTAACCCATTTTGCGTAGACTATTCAGTCCAACATATTTTCATTGGCTCCAGCAGAGTATACTTTTCTCAAGTTCACTATTGCCTTAGTTTGAGGCGATTTACTAAATATTTTTCATGTTAACATCAAATTATCGCCTTATTTAGAAGCAATACTATAAATATTTGTCTGAAGCTTGGTATTTCCCTATTTTTTATATTAAAGCAATTCCACCAGTATTGATTAATTGGTTTTGGCCAATCTCATTCAATCCGCTGAAGCTATGTATGGATTGTTATCCAGTCATATCAGAAACACAACAATTGTAGGTGGAACAGGTTTTAAACCCCATTCCCTAAGCAACTGAATCAAACCATCTTTGTTCGTAACATAGCTGGTGCGTTTTAATACCTTGGATGTAACTTAGGGCTAAGCATCGCACACATACCCAGGACCAAATCTGGGAATACTTGCCTGTACCCAGCGTTGGCCAGGGTATGTTTTAAGTCAGGGAGGCCTTGCAAATTGACCTTTTTAGCCTCCTGACTTCCAGCTTTGTCCTTGCAGTCAGTGCCCTCAATAATATTATGTAACCAGGCAGCAATTTCACAATTTTAATTTAACAGTTTTTACTTTCCCTTTGGAGTGATCATTGTCAGATCAGTTTTTGGGCTGATTTTCTTGAGGGACTTTGGCAAAGAATTACCCAATTGTGCCCAGATTCCATTGCAGATTGTTGCATTTTTCATCACATAAGTTTAGTTAAATCGAATTTCCTGGAAAAATTCTCTCTTCATTTTTTTGAATTGTCATAATTTTGAGTTGAGGGCCCTTGGCAGAAACCCACCGCTAGCTGAGGGTGCGCCAAATGTGACAATTTATCAATGGGAAGTGCTTGGGAAAGTTCCCCCTTCTTAAATCAAAAGGAGTCAATAAACCAATTAAATTTTATGGGGGCCTTTGGGATCCTTACAATATCTTTTCTAATAAAAACAGGGTCAATTCCTCCCTCTGGAGCCCATACCAGGGCGTGGCAATTTGTGAGATAAGGGAAGCTTAATGACCGCAAGGGTCTGGGTTTTATTGCAGCAGGCGTTGGGGCAGTAGGATTTCGTGCATGGAACTCAGTGATTAGATCTCAACAATTGATACAATTGTGGGCTGAAATTCAACTTTTGTTGTAAGCGTGGTATTCTTTCCATGCCACCAAGTATTGTATCCCCTGATTATATTTCCTCAACCCCAAGATACCCTCCACCTCAAATTCCGGCATTCTTTCCACCAACAAGGGTTTGATATCCACAGGTTGGTTCCCTTTTAAACGGGGACAGTGCTGACGCATGGAAGGACTTATGGATCTTCCAGTGTGGAGGCAAATCCACAAAAAAGGACCCATATTGAAGTCTTTAATGATGGGGAAAGGTCCTGCCCTTTTGCAGGCCAGTTTGTGGCAGGGTACCTTTAGGTTGAGGTTTTTCTTGTCCAACAACAGGTCACCCAACTAGTATTCAGGCGCTGCTCTCCATTTTCAGTCAGCAAAATGCTTAGCATCCTGGGAGGCTTTCATTTTGTACCTCTGCACCTGCTGGTGGATTTCACATTTGCGTGTTGCTAAACTATTCGCTGCAGGAGTATTTGTTTGTGTTTGGGGGCTGACTGTGATTGCTGAGTTGTAACCTAAAATGCCATACAGCGGCGACATTCCAGTAGAGGCATGTAGGGAATTATTATATTAGATCTGGACTAAGGCCAGATCTCCAGACCAAGTATCTTGAGCAGCTGAGGCGAGCACTGGAGGTACTGATCTAAGGACCATTTAGTTTGCACAGTTTATTTATTGGAATGGGGAGTTAAGCTGATAATTAACAGGGCTTGATGTAAGTATTTGCACATGGCCTCCCAGAATCTCTTGATGTTAATTGTGACCCTCTATCGCTAATTATCTCCTGTGGTACCCCAAACATGATAAAGACATGGGTCACGAATAAGTGGTCCATGTATTCCGCCATGGTTGTAGTTAGGCATGGGATGAACAGACTGTATTTGGTGAATCTGTCCATGACTACCATTTTGCATTGAATCTCTTTTATGTGGGTATACCAAATATAAAGTTGACTGATAATAATATCCATGGTCCCACTTCTTGTTGTAATGGGTCAAGAGCCCATTTCATCAGTTTGGTCAGATTTGGAACAATCACAGGTCAGACAGCATTCTATTCAAGCTGGTATATCCTTTGTTAGTCTGTTCCAGTCTTAAGTTTTCTTTATTATATGGTAGTTATCTTTTCTTCTGGGCGTCCATTATCATCATGTCATGATGTTCATTTATGACTTGGAACCATAAACTTACAGGCACCCATATGCAATTCTGAAAGTAAATCACCCAATCCTTTTTTAAGTACAAATTGAAGGGCTTTTAACTGAATGTATCTGATCCTCAAGCGCTTGGCCTTTGATAGTTTTTTCTTGCACATCTAGAACTCCATCCAAGAGGGACCCATCAGCACTGTTTGGTGGTCTTGGTTTGGGAGTGTTCTGTTGCGTGGGCCCCATAGTGTTGTTGGGGGGCTCAGGTGTGGTCAATGGGGGTGAGGTTGAGGGTGTTGTGGGGATTGCAATAGAAGCAATGGTTGCTGGAGCCGCTGATGGCTCAGGCAGCACTTGTTTGGAGGAATCACCATAACCAATTTGGCCTCTTATATGGGGTCAGTTTTAACTGACAATTTTCTACTTAGTATATCTGGCAATATGGGCGTAAGACCCTTTATGAACTCATATTTGAAGTTGATGATAAGCAGGTCTCTGTGGGTTCTGGTTTTTCAGTGCTCCAACTTTTGCAGATTGCAATAGTATATAAGTGATTTGTGATCCATGCGCACCATCACCATGTGCTTTAATCCCTTCTGCTTTAAGGCCAGTGCATCATTGCTAATGCTACCGCGGCAAGCTCTTTGTCATATATTGCCCATAGCCATTTGGCGCCCATAAGTTTCCTAGATAAAAATTAAAAGCTTGGTGTTCACAGCCGTCATGATCCTGTAGCAATACTGCACCCACAGCTGTGCCTGAGAAATTGCAAGCTATAATAAAAGGCTTATATTCATCAGCGTGTCTTAGAACTGACGCTTAGGTGGAAACCTCTTTGACAGTCTCAAAGGCACGTTATCATTCCACTGTCCACGTGAATGGTACGTTTTTCCCGCCAGTGGTGGAAGGGGCAGCAAATTCTGAAATTTCTGGCAAAAATTTCTTCAGAAAAATGATGTATCTCAGAAAACAGCGAAGTTACTTCTGGGTAATGGGTGTTGCCCATGTCTGTATCACTTTCCAGCTTGGAAGGAGCAATAGCGTGCCCATCTTTAAGCACCACATTTCCCAGGAACTGCAACTTGTATTAAAAATTTGTATTTTTATGGCTTCACGTGAAGGCCCGCCTGTTGCAAGGAGGCTGCCAACGCCACCAGATTCTTCTCATGTTGCTCAGGGGTAGTGGAATGAACCAGAATGTTCTTAATATACATTACTTCACATGTTAAGCGGAGGTCACCCAATGAGTAATCAATAACCCTCTGGAAGACGGAGGGGCGTTTTTCAAACCAAATGGCATGACCCTGAACTGGTATATACCATGGCGTGTGAATATCACTGTCAGCCTTTCTTGACCCTCCTTTACTTGGACTTGGTTGAAAGCGTTGACTAGGTCCAGTTTTGAGAGTACTTTGGACTTGGAAATCTCTTAAGAGATTGCAGTCTCTAATGGGAGGAGGTATGGTTCTGGTAGTGTAACATTGTTTAAGTGACAATAATCCACACATGGTCTCAAGGTCTTATCAGGTTTTTTGTCAAACGCCACAGGGGATGACACCTGCAAGGTTTTTATCAGCCATCCTTTGGACATCATTTCATCAATACAAATCAACAGTGCTTGATTCTCAGCCGCAGTATACAGATATAGTGAGCAATTGATTTTAATGAGTTTCACTGTTAAGCGAAATTAATGTTGAACTCAGAGTGGAGTGACAATCAATTCAATAACTTTCACGCCAAATATTACTTTGTATGGCTCCTGTATTTCAGGCATTGTGTGAGGGTTGATGACTGCGCCTGAGGCGGAGTATTCCATTATGGCCGCCAGGGCGTTTCCTTTTGCCAGTGTGGGAGCAGGTGAATTTCTCTGGAGTAATAGTATTTCAAGGATATGAGCATATTTTGTTTGAGATTGATCATAAATGACTATTGGTGCCGCCACGTTATCTTTGAAATCATGGGGTTCAGTATGTCAGTGTTCACTGAGAAGTTGGCTTTGAACTGGCAACCATAGGCTAAGAAGCGTAGTTGCTTACATAAAGGCGTGGTGACAATTGGTACCTTAGAAGCCCCCATGATGGGTGCCCCTGGCGACCGCCAAGTCTAATGCCTGTGTCATCATGAGGTCAATAAAGTTTACTGATGCAACTGTGTCCACTAGTGCATTCATCACTGCCTTAATGAAGCCCACTTTGTGGTCCACGACAAACAGGAAATAGACATGATCAAGTATATTAAAGATGTTTAACATGCATACATCTGCGGTGTTGGCTACAATTGTGGAATGATCATGTGATTGATTGAAAAATTGGGAAGGCATTGCTACTTCTTGAGCATATTAGAGTGGGATGGGCTGGTCGCGTTGTATAATGTCAGAGCGGTGTGCTTCTTCTTCCTTAATTTTTCTAGGGGACAAATGGAGTGAGGGCAAATACCTCCGGCATATTAGTGGGGACCTTTTGCTGATCTGTTTTCACCAAGATGGTGTGGGATACACTGCCCAAGGCTGGATCTTATTCCAGTTTGTTATCCACTTTTACCCCCTTGTTAATATCATGAGGATCCCATTCTTAAGGGTAGAGGGGGTTGGTTTGGTGTAGTGGCAGTTTGGTTTTATGGTGGCTTACTTTTTGGTAGTTCATATTCCAGAGCGGGCCTCAATTTGCTGGGATAGCTTGTATGCCCCCTCCAGAGTTTGGGGTCCATTATACCATCCCATGTGTGATCCCGCTCCTTGGTTGAGTGAAGCCCAGAACGCGGCAATGGCAATATCCGCTGGTAGTTGCAGAGACTCCACAAGTTGATGTAAGTCTTAATATGATCCTCCAAATTTGTGGCCATTCCCTATTGTTGGAATGATTGGTACATGAGTTGTGACCTTGATGCAAGAATGGCCATCATGGATTAGATTATCATAAATAATGAGGGCGGCGACTCCCCCAGGTATAAATTTTGGTAAAAGAGAGTGCGGGCTCAGATTTCAGCCTTGTCATCCAAGGTGTCCAATAGTGCCAAGGATTGTTAGCCCTCCAAGAACTCTGTGGTTCTATTAAAAGTTGCTTGCAATTTGAGCTCCACCTGAACTCCCAACACCTGCCGGGCCACTTCATTGGAGGGACATTCATTGGGCTCTATTACTATCACGTTACACGCTTGAGCAATTAAGGGGTGAAGTTGGCTGCGCTGCTCAAATGAGCAGTACTTTTGTGATGGCCTTGATAACGCCACCAATGACCAGCATGTCAGGAGGGCGTACATGAGGCCATATGAGCTTTGTTTGTCTGTTAATGAGCCTAGGCTCAGCTGATCCTGATCCAAGATAAGACAGCTATGTTAATTAAATGGGTTATTATGTCAGACAATTGACGTGCCAAAGAAAGATTGGGCTTCCATCAGGATACTCCAAAACCCACAAAGGAATCCATAGTCTGCAAGACATCATCATTCAGATAATATGCAAATAAAACCACGCGGAACAGGTGCAGAAAGTAATGGTCTATGAACATCATTCCTGCTCTGACCAGTAAATTTATTGTTGGAAGTAATCATGATCACGCTTTGAGTATGGGAGTAAAACTACCAGGGTTGACAGAAGGTGATTGTGCCATCTTTTGGTGTTTTTCATCTAGGTGAGATTCCTGACTTGGTTAAAATAGCCACTTAATAACGTATGAGAACAAGTTTCTCGTTGAGTTCAATGCCCACCATTTTAATTTTAGTAGCGTCTGCCAAATCGTCATTCCCATTTTTCCCATGATTGGGTTGAAATGGATTAAGTAATGAGTAATTAGCTCTTCTTGAGTAAACTTTGGGTCATACTCTTAATACTTTTTAAGTGCATACTTGGAGCTGGTGCTTGCCAATTGTTTCGTCAGGTTTGATTCCAGAAGAATCTCCCAAAGATGCGACTGCTGAATTTTCATTTTCATTTTATTCATAGTTTGGGAGGGTTAAATTGCTTGTTTGGTCATTTCATTTATTTTGAGATTCTCAATAGTCATTACGTTAGGTTGGGCCTTCTTGAAAAACATGTAGGGTATGACTCCCGACAGTTTCCATGATGAGAGAGGCAATAGAAGAGAAAACCAATGTGACAGTCACCATCATTACTGAAACATATTAGTGCGGAACTTCCATTGGCTGGCATAGTTCCTTGAGGATTGCCAGAATAGTTGAAAATTATAAAATGTTCAAAGGATTTGTGAAAATTAATGGTTTTCAAGGATAGTACAAAATAACCAAGAACTCAGTTATTAGCCACGCACTGAGCTTTTATAATTGAAGGGAAGTGAGGGGCGGGGACTTGGGTTTTATTTCTGACAACTAGACGTTCAAATCTTCCTAAACGCTGGGACTTTTTGAATCATGGCTCAGCTTGCACATTTCAAGTGCTTGATTTACAGTTCTTATTGCCAAATTTTTCATTTCCATTGGGGATTTATATTGGTAGCAAATCACGCAAATTTCTTAACAAAATTTTCTTTCCCTTTGGAAGAATCATTGCCAAATCAGTTTCAGGGCTTATTTTCCTGTCAAGACTTCAGCCTCAATCCGCCCTATCATGCCCAGATTTCATCACAGATTGTTGTGATTCTCATCAAATAGGATTTGGCTGAATCAAATTTCCCAGAGAAATCTCCCTCTTTGTTTTTCAACTTGTTGTAATATTGAGTTGAGGGCACTCAGGAGATAATCACCGCTCATCAAGGGTGTGCCTCAAATCTAACAATTTCTCCAAGGGAAGGGCTTGGAAACTGCCAGGATTCTACCCTTTATTGGGGGAAGCCTTAACTAGGGGTCACAACTCGTTTATTGGCAAATGCCAGATTGGGCTTCCCATTAACTTGGTTTATCCCAATTTAAAGTATTGGTAATTGACCCTGATAATATTATTTTAATTAAATAATTTGAATTGACACCTGTGACTAATGCCAAGAATGTCAAACCATCAATTGGGTTATAGAGAATTACCATCTAATTCTGAACCCCAATCATAAAATCCTTTTGCGATTCACTGGTGACTTATTCTGAGGATAATTCAAATCCCATTATATTAATAATATTATGTATATAGTTTTCAATTGGCAACTGATGCCAATATCTCCCTTCCCCTAGGCACTTGTCGCCTAGCTCCCAATGCCTTCCTTTCTTAAATCCTCCACTTTCTGATCCCTTCCTTAAGCCTCAAGGTTCTATAAATATCTTGAGGCTATATTTTAATAAGCCCATCGTTTCTCTTACCTTCTTAGTTCTTCTGTAGCTTTCTTAGGAACTAGGCTTACTATCTCGCTGGGGGGCTTTGGGGCCTTGATTTAATAATGGGCTGCCTAGAGTTTCTCTCCCGTGGCCCATCAGGGACGTTCCTCCTTCTTAGATTGAAAGTGTGGACCAGCTGATTAAAATTTTAGGGGGCCGCCAAGATCCTTACACATCCTTCTGGTTGATCGCGTCTCCTCTCCTGTTTTGTCGCGAAAAATATTTGAGTGATCACAGGTCACTCACCTTTGCCTTCAACTCCTCTCTAAGACAATTGCACACGTTCTGGCCAAGGTTTGCGCTTGCTTCTCTCATCGACCCTTTGCAAAGTTAAAATTTTCTGTGACCACCTGAGATAACCTCACCTCCCTATCACCCCATCTTATTCCCCCAGCGCTATATGGACGGTCACCAAGGCTGCTATCATCCAGTTTCTTAAATCTTAAAGCCCAGATGATCAAAGCTCTCGACAGATTAAAATGGGCCAAAGTCAGATTTAGGCACCCTTAGCGGAACTGCAGGCCTTCTAACTCTCTTCCAGTTGGTGGACAGTTAGGAAGCCCTTCAATAAGACAGCCTCTCAGAACTCACACGGTAAGAAGAGCGGGCATTCAACTTCACTTCATAACACTATTATGCCATTAGAACCTCACCTACTTCTTATATCACAAGAAAAAAAACCAATACAACAGTGCATGAAATCTCCAAACTTAGAATTGAAATTAAACCACAATGAATAATAATGCAATCATTCAGGATATTCAGCATTCCTACTCCAGCCTTTTCTGTGCTGACTAGGTGGATCTGTTAGACAGCCAGGACTTCCTGTGGTGGACTCAAGTTAAGCCCACTGACTTATGGGCTGATGAAACTCTTCTGGCCCCAGTTTCCTATTGGGAGGTTATTAAAATTTCTCTTTAGTCCCCACGACTAGAAAGCCCCTGGACTAACATCATGCCCTTTATTATGTATCTTCTTGAATCAGTGGGGATAAACAAGACCATCCACAAACATTTAGCAACACTCATTGTAAACAGTGAGTTCCTACCCAACACTAGAGACTCAATCATGACCCTCATTTATAGAAGTCGGACCGCGCGAACATAGCCAACTGGCGCCCCATATCCCTGCTCAATTCAGACTATAAGTTTTTTATGAAGATTCTGGCCTATTGCATAACAAATAAGGCGTCTCCTCTCCTCATCTTTCACAGCATGATTATATTCTGATTGGTCACTATGGGATAACTAAAATGACCTTCACTCAACTTTGATAGCTAAATCCTGTAGGATGGATAGTTTTGTGGCTTTCCTGGATATGGAGAAGGCTTACTTTTGGATTATAGTTCTTTAAGCTGCTCGCTGGTGCGTTTGGCACCTTAACTCCAACAAAGTTATTTAGGGTTTAGTTTGAACCACTTATAATGGAACTAATAATATACTGAAACTACTAAAAATTGGGCTTCTATATTTTTTATTAGTTGCAGCGAGGGGAAAGAAAAATGAACCCTCTGAATAAAAATACTTAGTATTTAAGATGTCAAGGCTCAAAATCTCTTTCCGCTCAACATCAATTTTAAGTGATTTTTAAAAAATAGAAACCATTAATCTTCCACCGCCATCTATACCGCATCAGGTTTCCATTTATATCCACAGATCCACCGCCTGCTGCCCCAGTGTGGTGCAGCGGTGCTCCACCTGCTAGCGTTTATTTCCCAGAAGGCAAAAGCGTGTGGATGAGCTCATCCAGTCTCCCTAATACACCTGGCCTCTTTGTCCCCCCAAGGGACTTTGCACTGCACCTCACACATGTCACCCAGCCTGCCCCCACCCACTAGCCCTACCTCAATCCAATATCCGCTTTTGCCTCTGCGTCAAATACAGACATCTCTTCCTGTATGCTGAAAAAGCAATTATTAAGCTGGCAACGGACACCTTCACTCCAGCGGGTTTTATTGACTTCCTCCCTTATAAAGGCTATTTTGATATTGGCATCCTCACGGAAGAGGACATAGCTTCTGCAGCGGCAACGCCCTTAATTTACAAAAACACACCTATTACCACCACCTAAACTCATATCCCCAATGATACCAAACTCATTTTGACCTTTACAAACCTTCCCTCCCAACTTAATCCACAAACTCTATATGACTAAGGTACTTTTCTTTCTCGTTGCAAACACTTTTGTGACCCATTCAATTCAAGACTAAATCTAGTTTGATAATCTCATAGAGGGGATTAGTCTGCGCCCATGTCTGGGAGCAGTTGGGCAAGCAAGGCAAGAGGAGCAGGCGGAAGGCCCGCGGCCTCCAACGTTCAAAAATGCCCCGGAGAATCTGGCGGAATAGAAAAAAATCTAAAAAACTGGCGGTCACAATTTCCCCAGAGATACTCGCGTGGCAAGCACGATGCAACCAGTACATCAACACGCCACACTCCCAGCCACTTTCGTCGGTGGAATTCGGAGTCCGTGTGTATTTGGACATCCAAAAAACGGCCCTATGGGAAAAATTTTGTGAAGATGTACACAAAATTTTCCTGACTGCGGTGTATATTGCACCTCACTCCATGTCGCGCGGTTGGCTGGACCTAGGTTTCAAAAGCAAATTAGCAGCAGACGAGGCTGCAGCGGTGCGCGTAGTGGTCGACCTCCCCGAAGGGCAACAGGTTGTCGAAACTAAATGCACCAGATGGACAAAATCAAACCAAATTTTCCTCACGTTTGACTTTTTGCCTACTACGGTAAAACGTGACATTTTGGAGCAACACATGAAAGATGGTCTCACCATATATGGCGAAATACAATCTTTCAAAATGCAACGTTTCACGCTGATGCCACACCTGTGCACCGGCAAAGCCATCACAGTTCTAACCCCAACTGAGGAGATCGCGAAGGACCTAACCCAGATCCCACACTCCACCTTTATTGACATTGCAGGGCACACCACCCACCCATTCTGGGTAACTGTGGACAGCGCGCCCCCCATTTGCACCCACTGTGACACGTTTGGCCATAAGGCACATGTGTGCCCCATCAAAGGCGGCGTTACATTCCAAGAGCAACCCTCGGCAGCCATGGCCAGCGGAGAGGCGCACTACGAACCAACCACAAGCACCAAAGAGGCTTTCCCTTGGGGAGCACAAGGCTGCTACCTATTGGTAAAGCCCATCTCCCCACAGGAGCGGAAGAAGGCCAAGCAGGCCCATAGGACCGCAGCCAAGGAAGTGGCCAAGGTCACCACCACCATCCCACAATCACAACGCCAGGAGGACATGGAGACCTTTACAGCGGAAGCAACTT